>VDFB02116974.1:0-104465 GCA_007258455.2 Sequoia sempervirens | reverse complement strand
AGAAGAGCTCCTAGGGCTGTTGCTGTTGCTGACACATATAAGATCAATGGCTTTCTTGGGATTGGTGGCATTAACACTGGAGGTGTTAGTAGATATTCCTTTATCTTGTTGAATGCCTCTTCGCATTTTGTATCCCATTTGTATGATACCCCCTTGTGGAGAAGGTGCGAATATGGGTTTTGCTTGTCTGCCAATTGTGCTATGAACCTTGTAATGGATTGGAGCCTTCCTTGGAGGCCTCTCAGTTGTTTTAGATTCCTTGGTGCCTCCATCTAAAGGATTGCTTTGAATTTTGTAGGATCCACCTCGATACCCCTCATGGAGACTATGTATCCTAGTAATTTTCCTGATTGTACGCCAAAGACGCACTTCTTGGGATTTAATCTAACCTTGTATTCCTCTAATCTGTCAAAGATAGCACTTAGGGTTGCTATATGATCTTGTCTTTTTATTGACTTTGCTAGGATGTCGTCGACATAGTCTTTGACTGTTTTGTGAATCATATCATGAAATATTAGTGTCATGGACCTTTGGTAGGTTGCTCCTGCATTCTTAAGGCCGAATGGAATCATGTTCCAGCAGTAGGTCCCCCACGAACAAGTGAAGGTCGTCTTGTGTTGGTCTTCTTTTGCTATCATGATATGGTTATATCTTAAAAATCCATCCATTAACGATAGCATCTCGTGCCCTGCTATC
This sequence comes from Sequoia sempervirens, assembly GCA_007258455.2. Lineage (NCBI taxonomy): Eukaryota > Viridiplantae > Streptophyta > Pinopsida > Cupressales > Cupressaceae > Sequoia > Sequoia sempervirens. Next base: position 103,769 of record VDFB02116974.1, on the reverse strand, counting down.
ATGTCTACTATCATGTCGATGTTGGGGAGTGGGAAATCATCCTTGGGACATGCTTTGTTCAAATCTCTAAAATCCGTGCAGATTCTGATAGCTCCATCAGGTTTTGAAACAGGTACCAAGTTCAATACCCATTCTGGATAATCAATTGGTCGGATGAATCCAACATCTAATAGCTTTTTGAGCTCCATTTTGACTAACAAAGCAATTTGAGGATGCATTTTGCGAAGCTTCTATCTGACAGGTTTTGCATCTAGATACACTGCTAGGTGGTGGACCACAGTACTTGGATCAAGTCCTGGCATATCCACATAACTCCATGCAAAGTTTATTTGTCTTTCCCTTAGGAATGCTGCTAGGATTTCTTTCTCTTCTGATAATAGTGATTTCGCATAGAATGCGATATGCGGGGTCTCCTCTGTTCCTAGGTTGACTGGGTTGCATTTTTCGGCCAAGACTGCTGACTTCTCTTGATGAATAGCTCTTAGGGGAAGATTGAATCCTTCATCCTCAGGTGCCTCAAAGAGGTTTTCACCGTTGGATACATCCTTTATTTTTACTATTTTGTTGTCAGAGAGTGCCACGGTGTGGTTTTCACTCAAGGACTTGGATATGATTCTTAGTTTCTCACTTTTGCGACTGAAGGATTCAATCGTTTCCCCGTAATAGGCGTGTGTGTCTAACTCCATTATGAATCCTGCCTTGTGATCTCCATCTAGAATGTTATCCCTCAACCCCATGAATTCTGAGAGCACTTCATCATTTTCGAATGTATCGAGAACTGGTGGTCCTTGTTGGTCATAGTCGATTAGTTGGGGGTAGACTAAGCAGATCTCGTGATTTTGAATATCTGGTTCAAAGGATATGGTACTAATCATACACAGAGTGGTATCTTTGAATAACCTAGGGAGATTGGATATGATATCTTCGTCATCGCTACTAATATAGGGCTCAGTGATAAAATTATGTGTGTCCCTACCTGTGACTATTGGTGAGTGTAGTTGTACTATTACTGGTTGAGGAGAAACAATAGCAGCTATAACCGGAGGACTTCGACCACGTATGGTTATTCTCGGAGGGGTACATCCAAGACCAAGATTTGTTATAGGTCGCATCTCAGGCATGATTAGTATTAAGAGCCCATTGTCATTTTGTCCCAGTCTTTGATTTCGGTCATAGCCCATCGCAAGCATCATGTGTAGGCCTCTGCTTCTTTCATCCATTGGTAATTCAGGTGTTGGTCTTTCATCTCGATACAACATGTTTGATGGATATGCTTCTATTACCTCATGGCCAAGGTCTCCCCACCTTGTGAATTCAAGATAATTTTGAGGATAGGTTTGTGTTGAGGGAGCTTTATTTTCTTGTGGGCGTCCTCGTGATCTTGGAGATTATGGTAACTCTCCTATCACAAAAGCATTGTTAGGGAGCCTATAAATTCCACAACCATCCTCTTGGATGATGAGCTTGATATCGGATATGGTGGGAATGGCGGGTGTCTCTATCGCAGAAGTGGACGTGAGAGTGACGGGATCGATGTATGATGTGGATGGGCCCTCATCATTTTTTGGCACTTGGGGGATTTTTTAATATTTGGCTTCAAGGTTCTTGCAGTATGAAAATGGCTCAGGATCTCCATGGACAGTAACCTCTTGTCCATTATGTGTGAATTTCACACATTGGTGGAAGGTTGATGCTACGACTTTCATCGCATGAATCCATGGGCCTCCTAGGAGGATATTATATGGCAATTCGAGGTCCAAGACTTGACATGTGGTTTCCATGAGTGTTGGCCCTACTTGGATAGGGAGCTTAATTGTGCCCTGAGACACTCTTTCTTGGTCATCATATGCTCTGATTGTGATGCCCTTCCCTTTATCAATGGAATCTTCTGATATCTTTAACTGCTTGATGAGACTAAAAGAACAGATGTTCAAACCTACATTTCCATCCACCATGACCCTTTTGATTTTTCTTTGTGACGCCAGTAGTGCGATTATGAGATGGTTAGGCGGGAAAATCTTGAATCGAGAAATGTAAGGAGATTAGGTGTTATGATGTTTCCGACCATAGCTTGGAGATTGTTGTTCATTGAAATTAGCGGGGACCCGGTAGATGGGAACTAATGCTTCCTCCAAGGATCTTTTTATCTTGTTGATGAGATTTTTTAACAACTCCATGATGGAGATGTCAGTGTTCTTTTTAGGTTGATCTACAACATTGTAGCCATGCAGAATAGATCTAGATGAAGGGACTCTATTTGGTTGGGATGATCCTGTGATGGTGACTTTTCCGCCTCTTGTGGTGACTCCACAATCTTTGGCATGGGCACCTTTGATAGTGATGACCATGCGGTCTTCAGTGAGGTTAGAAACAGCGTTTGTATACATAATTTACACTGCTATACTTGCATTATTCCTTTGTTTCCACTTGATTTAGCTTCGGATTGATGGGGTACACAAGGTCCTGATTCCGCAGTGCTTCCCACATTTATGATTCTTTTGTCGATAGGATCTTAAATGATGTTCTTGAGAATACTCATACAATTGTTTTGTGGTGTGGCCTTTGATTTTGTGGAACTCACCTAGTTGATTTTCATTGTTGTACCAAGGAGGTTTGACATGGGTTCTTGATAATTCTCAAATGTAGGAGCTTGAATGAGTTTTTCGTCGATTAGCTTTTTCATGATGTCCTCAAGTGGTTCCCCCAAAGTAGTGTATTTTCGTTTGGGGTATGTTTTGCATTGAGGTGGTCCTCTTTGGTCGTTGACATTATTGATGGTGGGATTATTGGGTTGGTATGTTGTGTGATGAGTGTTTTGGCGTTGTGGTTGGATTTGCGGTGCAGGTGTATTTTGACGTGGACCACTAATAACCACCTTGGCATCGATGACGCCATAATTAGTGATGTTCTTGTTTCTCACCCATGTATGAGGTTTATCATTTTAGTTTGATGACGGGCGGTTGTTTTGCGGTTCGTGATATGATGTTGATTCGACGGGTTGGGTCACAAGGGCTCTTTCGATGCTAAGCGCCTTGGAGATCAATTGATCATATGTGGTGATACCTTGAACTTTGAGATGGAATGATAGGTGACTTTCAAAGTTGGCTATGATTGTGTAGACTTGTTGTTCTTCTGGCATGGTCCATTTGCTTCGATTGGCCTTGGATCGCCATCGTTGAAGGAATGAAGCAAAAGATTCATTCTTTCCTTGTTTCAGAGCGTATAGTTCTTCGAGACTAACATCCATTGTAATGTTACATGCATAATTCTTAATGAATGCATCTCTAATTTCTTCAAATGTCCTAATTCCTGAAGGTAAGTGAGAGAACCAGTCTATAGTATTACCTGCTAAGCTCCTAGGGAATAGTCGCATCAGATAAGTATCGTCATATGCAACCTCCATACAATGAACCTAGAATTCCCTGATGTGATCTTCAGGGTTTCCTGTCCCTCTATATTTGTCAAATTTAGGGATCTCAAATCCTTTAGGGAATGGTTTCATGTCTAGGCTCCTGTCAAATGGATAGGGATACAAGTTGCTTTGCGTTTTGGTTGTTCGCCCTGATTGAAGATCGAGTACTTGTTGCGAGAGCAACTTGAGTTGTGTCGTCATATCATTCTGAGGATCAGGGGGTGGGATGAATGTGTTTTGGGGTGTTTCAATCGTGGTTTGGATGGATGGGTTGGTTGGTGCATTGTTCAATGGTATCGGTATGTTGTGGCGGGTGAAGTAGGCTTCTACTTGCTTTTGGATGAACAATGCTTGTTGTTGCTCTTGTTGTTGTTGCGCTAGGATTTTTGCTTGTTATTGTACTTGTTGCTGTTCTAACAACGCTTGTTGTTCTGCTTGCTGTTGCGCTTGTTGTTGATCTAACAATGCTTGTTGTTCTGCTTGTTGTTCCCACAACGCTTGTTGTTGGGCTGCCATGTCTGCTGCTTCTTGCTGATCTTGGTATTGCTTTAGTGTTTGCTGATACGCTTGCAATTGCGCTGCTTGTGCAAGAAGTTGTGCTTGTGCTTGTGCTTGTTGTGCTTGCGCTTGAGCTTGTGCTTGGGCTTGCGCTTGTGTGGCTTGTTGCTGTAATAAAAGTTGTGCTTGAGCAACCCTTTGTGCTTGTAATGCTTGTGCGGCTTGGGCGGCTTGTTGTTGTTGCTATTGCAATAAAGCTTTGGCTTGTTGTGCTTGTAATGTGGCTTGTGCAGTTTTGGCAGCTTGCGCAGCTTGAGCGGCTTGTTGCACGACTTTTTGTTTCTGTACTTGTTGGTATCCTCTTTGAAAAGCAGCTTGTAATGTTGCATCAAATTGGTTTGATGTGGTGAACGTTGGTGGTGGTGGAGGTGGTGGTGGATTTGGAATGGTTGTAGATGATGATGTTGTGTTGATTATTTGGTTGGTGGATGGTGTTGTCATGTTGATTGCATGATTGGTGGATGGTGTTGTTGATGTGGTAAGTGGCGTCGTTGATGTGATTGGCCCTTGAGAGACCATGCTTTGCAATGTTGTGGGGGTGTTTGATGATGTTTCCATTGCTTGTGTGTTTGTCGTTTGTTGTTGTGATGTCAACAATAATCTTTGAGCATTTGGAAAAATGTTTTGATTGATGGTTGGGATGTTGTTTTGATTGAAACTTGGTAAAGGGGGAAGACCTAAACCAAGGAGTGGTGTTGATGACAATGGTGATGGTGGGAGAGGTGGAAATGTAAGGGGAGTGAATCCTTGCGAGAGTGTTGTGGTGTTGAAAATGCCCCCTGGTCCGAATATGTCTCCCTCCTCTTGTGAATTTGTGAGAAGAGGTGTTTGTGGTGCTCCATGAAAATATGTTGATGATGGGTCATAATGTAAAGTGAGAGGAACATTTTGGTGTAATGGATTATGGAGGATGTTTTGTTCCACTGTGGTGTTTGCATCCAAGTTTTGGTTATTTACAAGGGGATGTGATTGAAGTTCATTGAGGAATGTGCTTCCCTTGTTAACATTGGGTTGAGTTGGAGCAAATGATGTTGTGGTTTGTGGGATATTTTCCGTGAAGTTTTGAGATGGGGGTGTAGATGAAATGGGGATGGTGGATGAGATTGGTGGAAAAGATGTATCTACTATAGTGCTTACATCAAAATCCGAAGGCAACTTGGCCCCTTGTTTTGCTAGTTCAAGCATGTACAACGAAGGGTTAAGTCTCATCATGATGTTGATGATTCTATGGTTGTCTGGATTTTGGAGCATTTTCGCTATTTCTTCGTGAGACATTCCAAAGGTAAGATCCACCCCTTGGGTTTCCTCTTGTGGGTTTTGTGATGATGAAGGGGATCAATGGATTGCTTGATTAGAGATTCATTTTACGTGTTTGTTTGGCTAAGGTCACTTGGGCCGGGAGTTTCTTTGTTGGCTTCCATACTCTTCTTGTATTGAGATCTCGTTTGAACCATAAAACAAGGATCAATCTTTGAGAATATGGGAGATGAATCTCTTGATTCTTTGGATTAATCTCTATTTTATGTCCCAAAGTGAAAGTTTTAGGATGCTTTTAGGATCAAATGTGATGATGATATGATGGTGATGGTTAAAGATGGATGTTATGGATGTTTTTGGCTTTTGATAGATCTTGAATGAAATACTAGGCTTTGGATTTTTTTGATTGGTTTGATTTTTGGATTTTGAGATTTTGTCCTTGATCTTGACTTGGAGTTTGATTTGGATTTTGAACAAAAAAGACCCCTAAGATGTTTGATAATGATCTAAAGGATAGTTGTGTTCAAAGGACGATGATTTGGATATGTGTGAGGAGAAGGATGCATCTACCCACACCTACCCAAACAATATGATTGTTTCACTAAGTATATGGAGAAGGATTCATCTACATACACTAAGCTAGACAAGATGATTTGGATAAATTTGACTAAGGATATGCAAAAGGATGCATTTACACATTCCTAGCAAAAGGTGTTTTTGATAAATGTTTTCAAGGACTTGGTCTCAATGATTTTGGATGATTGCTTGATTTTGTCATAAAACCTAGTACTTCAAGGATGATTTCAAGGTTTTTTCAAAAGATGATTTGTGAGATGGATTTGATGTTTTGAAAGATGGATGAAAGAGGTTTGATTTGTTTTGATCCCTAGATGAACCTAAAAAGACCACTTTGTTTTCCTAGACCTAGGTATTGAAGAGCATGCATATGCTTTCCTAAGACCTTTGTAACCAAGGAATGATTTGGTGTTTGGTTTCCTTGTGATTTGCTTTTTTTAGGTTTGGAGTCTTCAACACACATGAAAGTTCATTTTGCTTATCTTTGTTTAATGGCTTTATTTTACCAAAAACACTCTCTTTGATTAAAGTTTCAAACTAAGATGTCCAATGTCTTAATTTCTTTAAACCCCACAAGATATTTTATGTGGAAATTCAATGAACTTAAGGCAAGGGTTTTCCTATTGTTTACTCAAGAAGACAAATTAAGGTATAATCCAATGCTTAGGAACCTCTACGGACGTGAATCCCCAGGGAAAGCAGTAACATATGGATTGAGTCAATGATATTTGTCTTCAAGAGGGTTTGAAATTTTGAGAATCATGTTGAATGTTTGTTTGCAAAATGTTTTCGAATACAACACTGTGTTTTCAAATGAAGAACAATTACAAACCCTATGGATGTGTAAGACAATATTTGTTGGATTCCCACTTGGACAAGTCCAGATACGCTTATCTCTAGCAGATGGTTAGATGCTTGACCCCACTGGCTCCCCTCCACAACTCATTAACGTCAATCGGGGCAGCCAAGCATCAACACCCATGAAACTCCCATGGCATGCTTTCCATCTCTACTAGAAGACCATAAGAGTGTGGGGTGGCTTCAGAACGACCGTTCTTGCACCAACAAATAGATTAAGTATTTTGGAAAATTCTAGCACATGGGTTCTAGTAAGGACTTTCCGTTCGTGGAGATTGACCCATATGGCAAGAGTCCCCTTTTAGATCCATCTTGTTGGAGCCAACGCATGATAATGGCATTTAACCAATACCCACATTTATATCCCGGTTGGAAATACTCTTGGCTTTAGAGTGTTACCGGTTGAGTCGTTCCCTTGGGTGAGTACTTTTTCCCCAAGGCAAGCCCTCTAAGATAAACAAAAGCAAGCAAAGACACAATCTGTAACTTGATCGATCTTTGATGGCACAAAGAAAGAGAATGTACGCGAAAATGCCCCTACTCACACTCGCACAAGATGTTTTAATTTTTAAGCCCAAATCGAAGTGTTTCAAAGCAATAAAATGTATTTTGAGTGTTTCTCTTGCACCCTAGATCACACGAAACGCAAGGGGAGAGGATACGCACTCAAAAGACAAAATCACACAATTCAAGCACTTGTTCGTTTTATAGCCTTCAAAGCAATTGTGAGTTCGTTTTAAGCACCAAAATGAAGTATGAGTTTTGATTGTTCAATTCTTAACCTTAAACAAAATCTAGTGAGTTTGTCCTAAGATTCATTTTAAGCCCTTTGCAATGAAAATCAAATTGTTCATTTTAGACCCAAATGAAAATTAGTGTTCTAAAATGAAAAGATAAACAATTTCGTGAAGTAGTGTTGATCAAACACTAAAGCATTTAAAAACACATTGAGTTTTTTTAAAAATTTCCCCTCCTTTCGTTTTCGTTTGCTAGCCTTCTCCTTCGTTTTGTACCTTTTCGCCTTCGCTTTCCCTTGTACCTTGTTCACTTGCCTTTGTTCACTTTTGGTACCTTGTGCTTTTCACCTACAAGTATTATAAACAAGAGTATTATAAAATTATACACAAGATATGTCAATAATTTGAGGAAACCTTTTAAAGAGAGGAATAAAATTGTATTGACAAAAGCACATGATATGATGTAAATTTCAATAAATTGTTAATTTTACCCCACTTTCATAAAGGAACAATTGATTTCAAAACCTTGTGTAAAACCCACATGACACCTTTAGCATATATTGTAATAATTTGAATTCATAGATGTTAGACAACTTTAAATACTCACTTCAACCTGCAAAACCAATAACATTTTAGCTTTCCTTTAAGACATTCTATTCAACAGTTCATATGTCCTAATCACCTTTTCATGTATTTCCTATTGCTTTGACTTCAAGTAGACTTGATTGATAATCCAATGCATTCATAAAGAAGTTTAGAAAATACTTGTCACTTTCCCCAAAGTAAAGAGGTTGAATTAATCAAGTACTGAAATCAAAACCCTTTCACAATCATAACACTGCTAAAAGGTTAGTTAAGAACGTAAATTATTGACGAGGATTGTCAATATAGAAAGGAACGACTTTTGATGTTTAGTAATCTGTCTTTATTGACGTGTCAAATATTTGGAATACATTCAACATGAAGTGTTTGGAAATAATGGGGTTCTCAACACAGCGCAACAATCTTAATGGAGGTGTAGACAAGATGCACATGATCAAATGCGGGTGTATGAAAACTCTAATAGAATAAACCTTCAATTTTTGGCAAGTAAAAAAATTAGATGACCGACCTTGGCCACTGCAGATTTAGCCAAATAATAAAAAAATAAAAAATGAGGACTCTATCGCGCCGAGAATAGACAAACCCACACTTCAATTTACTCAGCAACGCAGCAGTGGAAGTAGCAGCGGCATCGCCATCCTATCTCATCCTTGGAGCATACTTGAATTGGATTAGTTGTGGAAATAAATAAGAGATTCATTTGAGTGAATTATAGATAGCTAAAATGCCTAGAGAACCATGTAGCCGACCAACTGCAAGGCGTTTGCTCCCATTAAAATTCGTGTAAACAAAATTCAATGCATATTCAATACCACAATGTACATCAGCGTGTAAGATTCGATGGTGATCATGGATGACAGAATAAGAAAAGACAACACAGTAGCAAATATCTAAAAAATAGCGCAGTAAGAGATATACGCAAGATAGTTGTAATATGTCATTATCATTGATGTTTGTTGCTCCCACCGACTAATTACTGGTAGACACAGAATTCAGCTACCAATGAGTAACTTTATTAAGGAAGCGTTCCCTTCAAGGCTCTAATGTTGTACTACAAAATCGTGCCATCCCATGTGAATGAAAAAGCACATAAAATTTTTCTTTTGATAGAATTTCTCAAAAGGGACGCACAACCTGCATAATTCAAGTTAATGCAATTCGGTGGTGGTTGGGATCTTTGTCAGGATTCTAAAAACTTGCAACATAGATGTTATTAAACATATGCTCCCCTCATTTCTAATGTGCCTTGCTGGAATAAAACATCAAATGTCAGAGGTTAACTTCAAAGAAGGCTCACAGTCAGAACAAACATAATGACCCACTTCTATCGAATGTCTAAATCAAAAGCGTGCCTAATGAGCCATTCATCATGTATTTTCATATGCTATATCAAGTTTCTTCTAGCACGTAGGATTAAAGTGATTAGGAGAAGGAATTCATAATGCCTTTAAAGCATGTTCAAGCAGCAAATATGTATAGTTGTGTATTTGACTACTAGGCGCAACATATGAGCCAATATCATCGTATATTAAAAGGAAAGCATGGTGCTGTCATAAGTGAAATAAAAGCAGAAAAACATGGTGCTGTCATAAGTGAAATAAAAGCCAATATAAATGTTGCTCCCTATCAAATATGTGAACCAAGTGATAGGCATCGTACCATTACTACTCTGTATTGCAGCTGTGTTTTTCGTTGCAGGGTAAGCAGAGGCATTCACTATGGTTGACAATATATCAAACCTTTCGAAGGAAAACAAAATGAAAGGATCTGGGAGGGGGTACAACTACTTTCTCTGACTATTCCAGAGATACACCATATAAGAGCAACAAATTAAATGAATCAACTTCTGAACACACAAATTCTCTGCTTAAACTAACTCAGAAAATATTTTACAGCAAAACTGCATGATTATGACATCAGTATACCAGAAACTTAAAATGACTCAAAAAATATTTTTTTTTTTAGCATTTTGCAAAGAAAGTTGCATGATTATGACATCAATGCACCAGAAGCTCACATCACTTAATTAGCTGGACGAAAATCAAAGAAAAGGTAAGACTCATGAAGCCTGAAAGCAAACTTAGATTATGATATTCTTTATAGTTTTTGCAATGTCTACCACAAGAATAAGATAATGATGCCCTCCCTCTAGCGCCAAATGTGGTGCATGTTTTTGAAATCTGCAAAAGACTAAGCTTCATACAAGGTTAGTAAATCACAAATTCCTCAAGCATGACCCTATGAAATACCTTGCAAATGTTCCAAAATGCAACAAAAGATAAAAGAAAACCACAAGCATAATGAAAAAACTCAACAAATTACCTATTCCATAGTGGATTGGTGTCACATGTGCTAGTGACCCTTTCCCAATCCTTGATTAATAGCTAAAATGATGAAGTGCAATGGAGATGAAAACAAGATTATTTCTCAAACCAAGAGAGTAACCTTGCATAAAGTTGTGGATCCTATGAATGAGGATTAAGCCTTCTTTTATAGATTTTGTTGATGAGAGATTGGCCAAGATGGTGAATGTGGGACTAAAGATCCTCCAATGAGAAGATGACACTTGTCAAATGGTGAGTGGTCAATGGTTGTGCAAGATTTGGGAAGAGTGCCCATGAGAGGGAGAATTTGAATTCAAATTTTCCAATAAATGTTGAGTTTGACTTTGGAAGGGGACATGTAAGAGGCATGTAAGGCCTCATAAATGCTCTGTTGGGTGTACATGTCCACTTGGGGGGAAATTCAAACTTGGAGAATATTCTTCCTTTATGCCAAGTTGAAAATAAATAATTTTGATAAATCAATTAAATGCAATTTCATGTGCAAGTGGCCAAATCTAGAGAATGCGAGTGGGTGAGTATTTAATCAGGGTTAGATTAAATAGGTGATGATTATGCTGATTTAATGCTGATTAGATGATTTTGACTTTTAAGACTTAAATATTTGTTTTAATTAAATCAGAAAAGGATGGAAGATGCATGTTTGAGGTTTTAATTAAATAAAGCTTGATTTATTTAATTAAACTATGATGTGAGCTTTTGATGATAAGAACCTGATTTACTAGGTGAATGGATGTGATGCATTTGATTTATTTATTGAGCGGATGAATATGCATAATGCAAATTTGACGTGTCTACAACTAAATAATAAATTTATCAAGTATGTGGAGAGGGATATTGACTAGTTAAATTCTAAATTAATTAATTAGTTATGGGATGTGTTAGGTTGGCTAAATTAACTAAATAAATTATTCATTTACTTAATTTTGAGTAAGGTTGTACTAGGAGAAATGCAGGTGTCTTTAGATGCATCCTCATATACCCTTGATATAAAGTAAGCGCCTAAACAATAATTCCTAGATAAAATGAGGATCCCCATCAAGCTCTTGTTAGAAGACATTACTCATTTGGAAGTAGCTCTTAACCAACATTATCTTGCACAATCTAACAAGGAGGACAATTTGCAAGTGTCAAACATATAAATTTAGAATATTCCTTCAAGAAGGCTCCATTCACATCACCTAGAATAAATTGAGGAGAGATGACCCCTCAAAGGAGGCAAAGACCAACTAGTGTAGCTAGCATGAGGTGATGGAGATCTCCAAACACTTTCATAGGAGTGTCAAAATGCACTACTAATATGATTTCTCCTTTGACCCTACAAAAGATAATGCATACAAGCACTCAAAGGAAAGTTGGTTGAAACCCTTGCAATTGTCGTAGTAGTAACGAGACTCGAATGCGGCTCGGTCTCGGCAAGGGCGACTCGGCGACTCGGGACTCAGATGTGGTGCAGACGCGGCAATATGAAAAAAAGTTGAAAAAAACCTAGAAATTTAGAGATTATTAAAGATTTAAAACTTGTTTCAAGCACCCTTTATTGAATACAACACAAATAAAATAAAATTTTATCACATGCACAAGTATACAATGATTACATAAGTATAAAGTACACAAATTGTAGTTGCATTGCTGAAGGAAATAGCATACTTAGGTATATAAAATTAGTCAAATGTATACAAAACTCATGGAATATGAAATCCATGACATCAAATGTTCCATACAAATATGAAATATCAAAAGTAAAATAATAGTTATAAGTCAATGACTCTATGCCCTATGGCATAGTGGAGCCAGCATCCTTCCTACGAAGGCGTCTAAGGGTCCTGGATGATGTTGCAGCTGCAGCCATAGTCTCTACCTGTGTCTGACTCTCCATGCCACTCTCACCAACAACAGCTATGTCTCCTCGTGCTCTAGCCTCCTCCTCAGCCATGGCTACAACCTCGGCCTCTCTCTCTGCCTGGTCCACCCAATCAAGGTCCTCGTCACTAAAGACTGCATCTATAGCCTCAGTGATCCACTCAGACTATGGATCAACCTCCTCTAGACTGATCGGGGTTTTGTCGTGGTCAAAAAGCTTCTTGTATCTGAGCTGAAGGTTGTAATGAACATATACCAAGTCATTCATCCTCTCCACTATCAATCTATTGCGCTTCTTGGAGTGTATGTGCTCAAACATACTCCAATTGCGCTCACAACCAGATGAACTGCATGGTTGGCTCAATATACGAATGGAAATATTTTGCAAGATCGGTGTATCAGAACCAAACATATGCCACCACCTATCTGAGATGAGAAAAAGAAACAAAATCAATCTCATTTCAAGTTTCAAGTTCAAGTTCAACATTTAACAATAAATTATAATATAAAAAGATGAAAATTATGCCCTTAAATATATTTTTACCTGGAAATAATGTTGTCCTATTATCTTTGCACATTTGACATGCAAAGAAGTCTCCTTGTGCCTTAGTGAAGGCATCTATCTCCTGCACCACCTGTGTAGTAACAGCGGGCAACATCCGCTCTATCGTCATGTAGAGCCCACTAAGAATTTCTCTATCTGCACGAAGATCACGATGGAAGTGGAAGGCCGGATTTAGGAAACATGTGGCTGCATGGATGGGCCTATGAAGTTGGTTTTTCCATCTCCTATCAATGATATCCCAAATGGGATGATACTTCTCCTCAACTCCACCATAGACTGATCTAATAGCCTCTTTGGCCCTATCCATGCCCTCATATATGTAGCCCATTGGGGGCTTCTCCCCATCTGTAACTCATAGGAGCACTAGAAAGGGCTCAATAAACTACAAAGTGCAAACATGTTTCACAAATAAGTGTGAATGAAAATAAACAAATAAAAGTAAGATATGATTAAAAATTTAAACATAATAAATAATTAAATTTTACCTTCACAATCTCGTCCATTGGTGTCCAAAACCCTTGCTCATCAAAAATGCAATCAGCCACAACAATCCCTGCAATGCTTGTAGAAAAGGATGAGGAAGACCACTCCTCACTATTAAACATGCGCCTTAAGGCTGCCCTTGACCGAATCAAGGATTGCATCATGATAAAATTTGTTGCAAACCTGGTGATGCCAGGACGAGATAACTCCCTCAACCCCGTGTATTGCCTCATAAGGTTAAGCACCCATGTGTGGTTGTATACAAATTTGCATATGTTTTTTACTACTTCCACACATGTTTTGATCCATGGGAGCTTGCCAAGATCCTCCAACATGAGGTCAATGCAATGGGTGGCACATGGAGTCCAAAATATAGTAGGGTGCCTCTCCATCAATAATCTACCAATAGCAACATAATTTGTTGCATTATCTGTCACAACTTGCACTACATTCTCTTCCCCCACATTAGCTATCACCTCCTCTATAGCCTCACATAGGTATGTGGCATTTTTGAATTGGGCAAAAGCATCAATGGACTTCATGAAGATGGCGTCACTTGAAAAAATAAGCAAAACCAATTATTCAATAAATTAAAAAACATAAATCAGCCATATTAAATTATTAATCACTAAATCAAATTCAAATTCCAATGCATTGAGGGAAGTACAATTACCTCCAGAGGAAACTAGGAAATTAAGCAGTGTCCTATTTCTCCTATCAGTCCAACCATCAGTCATGATGGTGCAACCAATCATCCTCCACTGCTTGCGCTGCTCCTCTAATTGTGCTTTCACATCTGCCACCTTTTGAGTCAAAAGTGGGCCCTTTAATTCATCTTCACTAGGGGCTTTGAACCCCGCCCCACATATGGTAATGGCATCAACCATGTTTTGCCAGAAAGGTGACCTATAACATGTCATAAATAAATTAATAAGCTACATAAGTATTGTAAAATGAAAAAGTTTTAAGTTTTTAACTTTAAATTTGAATTCGATAATGAGATACATCTAGATTCTAAAATTTAAATATAAATTTTAAAACAATTAAACAAAAAAGAATTACCTAGCTACATGGAACGGAATGGTGCAGTAGTACCAAAAATCTGCAATCGTCTTTTTTGCTGCATCATGTGCGTCCTTGTTCCAACCCATGCTCTCAAGTGACAGTTGGGAACCGGGAGTAGTGCATTGTACAAAATATGAGTCCACCCTAGATTTACGAACTCTAGGTCCAATGCTAATACTGCCACCACCACTAGCAGTAGCAGCACCACCAGTACTAGGAGTATGCATAGGCATAGCTGATGCAGAAATAGAAGAACTAGCACAAGCACTAGCACTAGGACGGTATGGAGGCATGGAAGAAGCATCTTCAACAACACCAAGTCCCTGACCAACTCCAACACTCACCAACTCCTACTTCTATTTCTTTTTCATTTCTTTTTGCATTTCAAAAGTTTCTAATTGCACTTGCACTTCACGAACAACCTCAGGAGGTGCTTTAGGGAAACCCACTGCATCATGGGTGGGTATGCGTGCAAGATGGTATTTTAATCTATTTATGCCTCCATGATATATTGTTTTGTAGTAGAAACATTTGGTGTCTGCTCTTTTCATTCCGGGAAAGATTTCAGCATGTTTCCAAGTAGGGTCTTTTCTGACTGGGGTTTGAGACATTGTGAAAATAATAATATGGTTTGATTTGCAAATGAATGTGGCTGCAAAAGTAGGGTTTCTAAAATTATTTAAGTTTCAAGTAGGGTCTGTAAAAAAAAATGCAAACTCAAAAAAACAATTATTTTATAAATTACAATGAATTATTTGTTAAAAACACAAAAAAATCAATTAAAATCAACTTACCTCTTAGATTTGGCTTGGAATGCAATGCAAACTCCTCCCAATCACTGGTAATGAGCTCTCAATGCACCTCCTTGCTAGTATGAAGCTCCCCAAATGATATATGACCCTGGATTTGTCTTCAACAGCTTGCTAGTTGCCCTCTCTTCTCCTCCTATTTTTCTTCACAACTCTCTCTTCTCCTCCTATTTTTCCAAATGAATGAAATGAGGTTGCTTTTAAGCGAAATAGAAAATATAAGTCAAAAAAAAAAATATAAAAAACTTTGTGTTTATGTTTTTTTTGGCCTTTTTGGCCTTGGCTGCGCTAGCCGCGTCCAGGGGTCGGGACTCACCTGGACGCTGCGCGTCTGGCCTAGACGTGTCTGGACACGACCGCATATGTACCAGCGCTCCTAGGATGCGGCCAGGGGTGTGCGGAGCATGACTCGCCGCATCCGGGCGCATCCTGGCGAGTCTCATGACTATGAGTAATACCCTAGTATTAAGAAATACTTGTATTCATGTGTAATTTATAATGCCACTTTGATGGCTTGGACTTGAATCTACAAAAGAATATTGGAAATGATGATTGAATTAGTATACAAAGAGAAATATTGATTAATAAAAACATTTGATGAAAGAGTTAAAAATTCTCTCTTTACAAATTGAAAAAAGGAATTATTCTTGAAAAGCATGCCAAATTTGGGTGAATTGAAAGGAAATTTTGGCCAATTCCCCAAGAGCACATTATGCCAAGAAAAATTAAACCTAAAAGAATTTTAAAAAATCATGTATCTAAACCTAGCTAGCCTAAGCTCTTGGACAAAACCATATTAAATGTTGTAGGGCCTCCAAATATCCAATGAATGGGAATCTAGGTGTTCAAACCCCTATGTACATTAGTTAAATCATAAAATACAATCCTTGATAAATAAGACATCAAGGAAAGTGATCCAACTTAGGCTTAAGAATGGCTTACCAAGCTATCTAACACTTTTGACCCTAATTTTTTAGAGTGGACTAAAGTGACCATCTCTCATTCAATTTTTGAGGGTCTTGGGGTTGTTGAAAATGTTTATATGTTACCCCCTTACTATTTTGTGTTTATATTTTTTACCATTTTGTTTTAGGGTATTCATTTATTTTTGTCCAAATTTTCTTGACATGTTTGTTGTTTGATGGGGAAATCTCTTTATGTGTTAGAGGTTTGGGTAGGCTCTTGAACATTCCCATACCCTTGACGAGATCCTTAAGTACCTTTGTTTTTCTAATAAAGAGAACACATGGTTTGTGTTGACTCCCTGTGGTGGTTTTAAAACCACGCATGAGGCTTGGCATGGTTCATGGTACAATTAAAAGCACTATCATTTAATAAACAAGAGTGGTGGTAAATTCTTTGGCTTCTACATAGTGCATCAAGGGTTTTAAGTGGTTTCTAAACTCGCACCTAAGATGACATTGGTTCAAAATCCCTACAAAATGTTGATAGTCTCCAAGGCAAATAAAGTGGGCCATATAGCTTTCAAACATGTTATAAATTTCTACGAAGGTAGAATGGACCTCATAAGTTTAAAATAGAAACATTGTAATATTTTTCCAAAAGTAAGGCATTGTTTTAAAATATAAAGAACACATTGGCTCTATTTTACTCCTACCAAATGTCATAAATGCCAATACGCTATGCTAGCAACTAGGGGTACTTGAAATCTATCCTCAATGTTTGTTCAATCTATTTTTGTGTGTGGTTTAAATTCTACCATTGTTGTTGGCAAGCTACAATGTTGCAAATTAGGGAAACACTTTGCCTACAAGAAATTTTTGTCATTTTCTAAAGGAGTTTAGATTTTTTGGATGGTGTCTTAAGACACTTATAGGTGCAGGGACTTTCTAGGGCTCCAAATATGTAATATCTGGTTGTAGCAAGGGAGTGAAGTTATAAGGCATCAAAAGAATATAAAATTATGTTGGGTATCATGCACTAAGTGTCTCTAGGGTTATATGTATAGCTCTAGGGGAATCTCAATTCTTGTTAAGGATTTATCTTGTCATAATTATTGGCATGAATGTATTAAATATTTGATAATGGGACAATATTTTAAAATATTAAAAATATTGTAATAATTATTTTTCTCTACATATGGATTTATGCAGTTCAATTATGGATTATTAAGCATGCTTGATTTTGTGTAATACCTATATGGTGATGGATTTTATACCCAGATCAATTCTTTTGTGTCTCTATCTTTTGTTCCTTTATGTTAACTGTGACTCAGTGGTCCAATGGATAGGTAGTAATCTAAGAACTATTGAATCTTCTTCATCCTCTAAAATAATTAAAATTGTTGACCAAATAATTATATTATGCAATCCTCAATGCCACATATCTAGAGAATTATGTTTAGTGTATTCACACCTTACCTTTATGTAAGAAAATATAAATGAAAATATTTGTAATGGATTATAATATTGTTGTCACCTATAGATGCATGTGTAAGATGTATTGTCATGTATAAAGAGGTTTATTTTAGTTGTACATAATTGACTTAGTGACAATATTTAGGGTTAAGTAGTGTAATTCGAGTATAGATTTTGTATGGTATTTTTGGTTATTTATTTTGTTGACAAAAAATCTCAATTTTTTTAATAAAAATAACAAAATACAGAAATTATCAAGAAGTATTTCTGGTTTGGCTTCCAATACAAAATTGTTCCAATCAACCAACAAAATTGGGGATACATATCAGTTGTTTAGTTTAACAAAACATAGTTTTTTTTTCTACTTTTTACCCAATAATACCATTAAGATGCTTTGTTTACATCATTTATTCCTTTCTTTTATTTCTACAAATTTACTTTACTTTACACAACCTAACAAAAACTATTTTTGCTTATTGGTGGTATATTGTTCAGATAACTCATTATTGTCCCTTCCTAATTTACACCAATCATCAAATTCTAGACTTTACCATCATCTTTGTTTAACTAAATTCAAAAAATAAGATTTACACAACACTAAATTTGTTTTAAAATATCAAATCTGTTTTCAAAGAAAATCACAAAAACCCTAATAAAAACCAAAACATCTGACCAAAAAAACACTTATTTCAATATTTCCATCTATCTTTTCATTGAATTCAGCAAAACCTGATTAATTTCTTGGCCTAAACAGAATTAAAAAATTCATGTTCTTCTTTAATGGCATCAAATTCAGATATCGCCATCATTTCAAGTACCTACATTATAAAGGACTTTCTTCAAATAAAGAACTCATTTAAATTTTCCAACTATTATTACTAATTTATTTTTTTATAATTACTAATTTGAAAAACAGCCCAAAGCCCAAAATCAAATCCCTAATCCTCTATTAAACCCTATTTCTTACTCTACGCCATAAATGTTCAAATTAAAAATAGACAAAAACACCAATTAAAATGCATATAATTCAAAAACACCGATTCAAATGCATATAATTCAAAAATATCTAATAAACCTGAAAAAATGAAATTCACCTATAATTCAGCTTAATCTTTCAATACGTGAAGATGATCTTTAGACAAAAATTTCCACTTCAACCTTTCACAAATTCCAAAACCCTCACTTTTTCTTGGGTTTCAAAATTCTCTACAATTACAAAAATCAAATGAAGCTCCAATCAATGGGTGTAGTGAAAATCAAATCTCCAATCCTATATTAAACCCTATTTCTTACTCTACACCATATATGTTCAAATTAAAAACAAACAAAAACACCCATTAAAATGCATATAATTCAAAAACACAATGCATATAATTGAAAAAAATCTAATAAACCCAAAAAATGAAATTCACCTCTGATTCAACTTAGTCTTTCAATATGTGAAGATGATCTTCACACAAAACTTTCCACTTCAACCTTTCACAAATTCCACCCTCACTTTTTCTTGGGTTTCAAAATTCTCTTCAATTACAAAAACCAAATGAAGCTTCAATCAAAGGGCGCAGTGAAAATCAATATGTTCAACAAGAAAATTCACTTGCAGTCGTCTATGAAATCAAGGCAAAAATTTGTTTAAACCGAGCACAAACCTTTCTTCAACTTATGTTTCCTTGGAAAATGCTATTTATATTTATATTTAGCATATATGGAGGCGGGAGATTTTTATGTCAGGATATGCAATTATATATGTATTTATGTTAGGATATGCAATTATATATGTATTTAGTAGGATATGCAATTATATATGTATTTATGTCAGGATATGCAATTATATGTGTATTTATGTGGAAGGTGTTTTTCATATGAAAAGATACAAACTCAACAATCAAAAATTGAGAGAAGGATGTAAGATTATGCAATTATTCAACAAGTTACATTTTCTTTTTTTTTTAAAGAAAAGAAGATAAGATTGAAATGAAAATGAAAATTATATTTTATTAGGTGTAACTCTATAATCTCTCAAAGAAAAACAAAAATCTACTTTCTATTTATTTTTATTTATTTTTTCAACTATTTAAAAGTGGGCAATATCACAAAATTATATTTTCATTGTTTAATTACAATATTTTTTCTTTTTTTTACATCTAATAAATCGGGAAAGAAAAATAAAAAATCTACTTTATATTTTCATATGCAATGATATTTTATTGATTTTTTTCAATTATTTAAAAGTGGAGAATATCACAAAATTCATTTAATTACAATATTTTTGTTTTTTCATTTTAGAAATCATACATTAATTTTTTATTTATTTTAAATTTGCTAATAAAAAAGGGTTCAATTTTATATAGATTATTTTGAAGATATATACTAGTTAATATTTCAATTCTAATAAATTCAAATTTAGTTTTATATTTTATTTAATTATTTATTGACTTAAAAGTTTATTATTTATTATTAATTTTTATTTTTTTGTATTTTGATATATTTTGACTTTACATTTAGTTTATTCTATTTTAATTTTAAGTTAGATTTAAATTTTAAATTTATTTTAATTATTTATGTCTTCTTATGAAATTAAAAATAATAATTAGTAATTATTAAAATTACTTTAATTTATAATTAAGTGTCTTATTAAACTTTAGAATAATTATATTTTGAATTTGTATTTTAATTTATATAATAAAATAAATTAAAAACTTAAAATCTAAATCAAAAGTTATAGTGAGAAAAATAAACTAACTTTTGATCAATCATTCCATACCAACAATCTTGAGGATAGCATGTGTCCCTAGGGAGTTATGCTTATGGTAGCATGCCATTTGATTAAAAATATGATACTTCACCTTTAAGACCTCGTCAGTGTACTCATTGCACACTTAAGGAGAAAAATAGATAAATAGAAAAGGGAGAGGGCGATAGAGATAAGATATATAGAGGCAAAGGGAGATAAAAGATAAAGAAAGGAATATATATATATATATAGAGAGAGAAACAGAGAGAGAGAGAGATCTCTTTAAATCTTTGTCTCCCTCTATTTTTATGTTCCTCATTA
Source organism: Sequoia sempervirens (assembly GCA_007258455.2). NCBI lineage: Eukaryota > Viridiplantae > Streptophyta > Pinopsida > Cupressales > Cupressaceae > Sequoia > Sequoia sempervirens. Next base: position 83,208 of record VDFB02116974.1, on the reverse strand, counting down.
TCTCTCAATCTATCTTTTCCTTTGCCTCCCCTTTTTCTCTCTCTATATGTGTCTTCCCTTCTCTCTCTCTCTCTATACATACATACATACATATATATATATATATATATTGCTCTCCCTCTCTTCCCCACTCTATATATTAATCCCTATTTCCATCTCAATCTTCACCTCTATCTCTATCTATCTCCCTTATCTCTATCTCCTCATCTCTTCCCATATATCTCTCTCTTCCCCTATATTTCCTAATATATTTATCTCTCTATCTCTCCCTCTCTCTACCCATATCTCTCCCTCTCCAACCCTCTCTCCCTATCACTCCCTCTTTCTATATCTCTCTACTTCTTTATCCTCTCTCTATTTCTCTCCTCTCTTGCTTCCTCTCTATCTATTTATATATCTCTCTCCCTCTCTATCTCCATATCCATATATCTCTCTCGCTCATTCACACACACAATCCATGTTTCCTCTACCTATCTCTATCTTTATATATTACACTCAGTCACACACACCTTATTTCTCCCTCCCTATCTTTATATTTATCTCTTGTATTCTCTCTATCTATCTCCCTCCATCTATTACTTGTCTCTATCATCTCTTTTATCTCTTACTCTTGCCCCTCTATTACTATTTGAATGTAATACAACCATTAATGTAATAAGATAGAGATGATATTTCATTGGTTATTTGTTTGTTCATTATAATAAGTATATTAGGAGCTATTTATATCATTTGTTGTTCAAAATGTAATGATATTGTTGACACATAAATAATAGTTTTAAATCTTAGTTATCTAAGATAAACTTGAATGTTAGGGTCGATAGTGTTGTTAATCAAATATTAGGTGTTTTGGAAGGTTAAGAATCATATTTTTATTATTGTTTTGGGAAAATAAATTACACCTTATGAACCATATGAACAAGGATTTTGTAAAAATTGAGACATGCAAAGAGGAAAAAGAGTTTAATCAATCTCTTGACTTCAACAAGAATTGTCAAATATTATAATGTGACAATTTCTCTACCTTCCACTTCTTTATGAACACTTCACATAGTGTTTCAAAATTCCTTTCAATCAATCATTTTATTAATGTTTCACATGCATATTCAATAATCAAACTTTACAAATAGATGTACCAACTATTGTAACTATGGAAAAGCACACAAAGCCACATAACTCATAGATCATAGAAACCATATTTAGCTCATTGTGGAATTTTCTAAATTAAAAATAAATAATAAATAAAATTGCCTTCCTAAGAATCAAATTTGGACTTAAAGGATTATGATTCAATCCATCACACACAAATTCATGGCTACTTTACCAAATGAACATTTCATGAATTCTCTTTATACAAACCCTCAACTCTACCAAAATGAATACCGTGAGAAGAGAAAATGAAGGGCTCTTTCCCTAATCAAAAGTTTCATGTAACTAAGCCACTATTAATGTTGGTGTGAATAAATGTCTTGTACCTACCTAATTCACTCACTAGGGAATTAAGGGACATATTCACATGTTAAGTTTACTTAGTATAAAATATTCTTTCTAGAAGTCTTAGTTGGATTTTCTAGAACTTATCTTATTTAGCTAGTATTGCTTGATTCCTAGGTAGTTATTTTGTTAGTTTTCTCATGTTGTAGGATTAAGACACTTGTCATGATCTTGTCTAATCCTATCTCTCAACCTTGCCATTATAAGCAAGGCATCTCATGTATATTCAAGTATATTCAACCATCTTGTATTGTTGAAGCAAACTTTCTTGCCATTCTCTCTCTTGTGGAAGTTGTTTTGGTCTAGCAATTGTTCTTGGGGGTGTTGGGGAGTCACCATTTACTCCCACATGTTATCAAAGCTCCAGGTGTTGCAAATACCTTCCCATATCTGAGGTATTCACATTGGCTTGAATATTTGGCTGGGTGCATTTTGGGGTTTCAAGGACCTCATGGTTGAATCCAGGGCATCAAAGAAAGTCAGGTTTGCCTTTCATTTTTGTAAGATTTGGATATGGAGATAGCCACCCAAGATCTAAAGGCCTATGGAAAGCACAAAATACTTATAAGATCAATATGACAAGAATAAATTGTATTCCTATCAATGAATGAAAAATGAATCAATGTAGTTGTTTGTACATTGTAGTAGAGACCCCTTGGTTATATAGCCAAGGTTAGACACCATATGTCATAGGATTATCACAAGTGTCTTAATCATATTACATGAGACAACTAATCACAATTACCTAGGTCACATGTAGTAGTTGTCAAAGACAAGATAACAACTAATGACAACTAACACCTTCTAGAAAGAAACTTAGGACCTAAGTAAACTTAACATGTGAATATTTCCCCTAATTACCTAGTAAGTGGAATAACTAGGTACAAGACATTTATTCACACCAACACCCCCCCTTAAGTGCAACTTAGGGGAAATATTATTATGAAAATGACTCAAAGATGGGTCCTGACTACCCAACTATGAGGCCATGTTAGGTACCCACGTACAAATGCAAATGAAATCTCTCACAACTAGAGAAAAGGAGAAAACCTAGTGGGACAAAAATCCTTGCCAAAAGAGAGAAACAACTCTCAAAAAGATGAGTTGGAAAAAACCTCAAGTGAGGAAAAATTCCCCCTCAGAAGAGATAATGAAGAAAGTCCATGCAACTCCCCCCCAATGGTGACTCACTACTCAAATATCACAATGTCAAGAGTCCCTAGTCTTAACTGAAGGAGATAAAGTAGAACAATGTGAAGACTGGCATAGAGTAGACCAAGGATGATGATGATTCCTCCAAATAATACTTCAAAAGAATGCCAAACTGTGACAAGCACTGATAAAAATTGAATCAGGTACCACTGCAAAAGATGCCATCATAAACAGTGACTGAGTTGAAACTGTCAACTCAAGAGTAACTACAGAATCTGTCGATGAAGAACTATAGAGGAATCCACACTGCAACAAGAATAAGGTCAGAACCAAGGAGAAAATTGTATGAGTATCAACTAGACACTCTCTTGATAGATTGGTATAACCCTATCTTAACTAGAGACAGGTACCAAGTCTCCGGATGGTGCAGAAGCACCTTGTTAACTAAATGCCTTCAAAAGGAAAAATTGAAAAATTGAGTTTCTAAATATAAAAGCATGCAAATCTTTGTAAAAGGTCATGAAGTGGTCATAAATAATGTATTGGAGATCACAAATAGGTCACTAGGTGGAAAAAGAAAAATTACAAAATTTACAAAAGTTGCCAAATATGTAAAAAATGCAAAAAGAGAAAAAAGCAAGAATATGAAAAGACAAAGTGGGAAAATTGAAGGGATTGGTAAAATAAGTTGATGGGGAAATTACAAAACTGATTGGAAACATCTTTAAAAGGCTTGAGAGGGCGAGAAAATGATGATCCATTGTATTCTTGAAGAGTATCTAATAATAAAAGTACCTTGTTCTTGAAATTCTATGTTTTCTTTTTGTTGCTTACTAATTTAGTAGGCTTGTACAGAAGTTTTGGACTCTAAAAATTATTGTTCCAAGTAGGGAAGAGAGTATGATTTCATTTAAATCCAATTAAAAGAGAATCCATTGAGTATATCATTTGTTTGAGTGCATTTATTGAAGTTCGGTCAAAAACCCTTAATATTGGGTTTTGAGAGTCTTATAAGCAAAGGATGACTACTCCACCGAATTAGCTAGTATATATCAGTGGAGTAGGTTAAAATTAGGATTTTTTGAATTTTTTTTGTGATGGCAGGTCAGGGGAAGGCAAGAATGTAGGGTTATAGTTGTTGCTCACTCATATTTTCTAAGTTTTCTACATGAAAATGATACCTCCAAGTAGTGATAGGAAGAAATGATGATGAAAATGAGTGGAAGATAGTGTATTTGGATTGTGTAGACCTAATATAGCATGAAGGAAGCATTTAAAAAGAAGTTTGAGGTTTGTAAAGGTTATTTGCAATAAACCCTCATTTGTAGGGCTTGTTTTATGCATAAAGTAAGGATTTGAATGATCACCATTTTAGTGAGCTCTTTTCTCCCTAAAAGTGTTTGATTCTTGAGTTTTGTGACCTATTAAAAGACTATTTAAATTCTTTGGATGCTTTGGTGGTGAATTAAGGGCATTCTCTTTGTATTTGTGGCCTAATTAGAAGCCTAAATGCACTGAACAATGAATTATTTTGGTAATTTTTATAAAGAAAAGATATCTAATGTTGAGATATGTTTAAATTGACGAAAATGGGTTTCCAAAACAGTATTTTTTTCATGGAGTTTCAATATGTATTGGTTGGAATTCCCGATTTAGCTATGTTACAATGCTACTAGAAATGTGGTCTTTGAAGGCTAGGAATATAGATTTTGTTGGAACAGTGAAAAGAATGGTTGAAAAATGTTTAGAAATTTTCTAAATGAGGTTGTCAAAGGTGTCTAAATTTTTGGGGAAAGGTTTAGAAAGGAAACTTGTAAATTTGATGTTTTGAGCAAAATGATTCCAAGTTGCAAAGAGGGAGTCTTGATTGCAGAGATATGAAATATGTTGGTTTGGTGTTCTATGAATGTGTAAAGGTTTTTTTTCAATCAAGATATGATGATTGCAATGCCTTGAATGTCTGATAAAAGGAAAGAAGCATAAATGGTTGGTTATTATCTTTTGCTCTTGTGGAACTAGTTGATAAAAAGTGAAATTTGGTGAATAATGAAAGTGATGAATGGTTTAGAGTTTCTTATCAAGTTATTGTTTTGGTAGTCATTTTGATGTTGGTTAAGTTGTATTTGTATCTGATAAGAGTGTGGATTACTGATTTTGTGAAACTAATGATTGGTAGCCTTAAGACTAGAAAGTAAATTTGATGAATTTGTGTTGAAAAGTTAAGTGAAATGATGGTGTTTTGAATTTGATTTTCTCAATTTGAGTTTGGGTCAGAAGTACCCTTGAAGTTGTTAGTGTTTGGTAGATTCTCTTGCATCACTGGATGTAGAATCGAACTTCTGAAGATAAGTAGATTGCTTGCAAAATACGAGTGTCTATATGGTATATAGTCCATCACACTGAAATGCATGGGTAACCAATTGTTGCATTCATTGAGTATATATGAACTAACATTGGATACATAGATCAATCCAAAGAACCATACAGTATGATAGATTACACTGAAATACGAAGATTGTGGCACTTTATTTTAGTGCAATTACAACATTAGAAGAGGAGAACTACAACAATCATGATGCAAATTTGAAAAACTGAAGAAGCAAACCAAAAGTTCCCCAAAGTAGATAGCTGGGAGAAAAAAGGTCCTCCAGTTGGAAGTCCGTAGGAGAAAGTGGCTCCTGTTGGCTGCTAGTTGGAAGAGCAAACAGTGCAGGACGAGGCTCAATCAGGAGGTTGATCTTTGAAGGGTTTGAAAAAGTTGGAAGAGTAAGTAGCTGATCCAAGAGTTCAATGAATTTTTAGAGCACTTTGGGCCTAGATCAGCATCACCATTGTGCTTAGAAGGTAGTGCAAATGAATTTTGACTGTAAATTTGTCCATTTTCAGTAAAGTTGTTTCTAAGGCAAAAAACATTTGCCTGGTCAGGTTGTATAGCCCCCCAAGTTGACATTTATTATTTTCGCAAAAAGAAAATTAAAAAATCCTATAGTAGGGGAGAGGGGCCCAAAGTAGGGTGGGATCCTATACTAGGGATAGAAGTAGTCCCACGTGGGTCCCACACTAGATCGCCATAATATGCAATTGTAAAACAATTTTCACCCACAAAGTCAACAAGGGTACTCGAATCACCATACCACCAAAATTGTATTATAATCAGTTTATATTTGTCCCAAACACAAATAATTATTCACAGTCTTACATTTCATAGAATATTCAAAGCACATTTGAAACCACAAACATACAAGCCATATTACTTGTTATTGGCACGTAGCTTTAAAACATGCACCCAAAATATAAAATTAGTATAACCCACACTCCTCACGACTTGAATTACATCATTGCTAATATTTTAATACATCCACATTGATGAGAACAACTAGGATACAAGGCTGTCCCATCACCAAATCCAATAGAACCTACCCCTATCCATTGTGCTAACAATACAACACTGAAAGTAAATTCAATCATTCATATGTGTCCCATCGGTCAAATCCATGCGCATGACAACTAGTGCATTCTCCTATTTTTCCACCTACAACCACCAAAAAATGGTGTTAAGGCCACCAAATTGCCTAAGCAACAAACAAACAATGCACACCATAAATACATACAAACTATACAATTGAAGGCACCAAAACATATTTTCAAATTTGAAAAAGGAGGACAAAAATTAAAGACTCCATACCAAACAAAATTGAACATATAAAGAGATTTTCAAATTCAAAAATGCATTTCCATTTACCCCATCTCGCTTTCATATTCAGTGCTACATTTTTCTAGAGGCAGGTGAACAAAGAGGAGAAGCAACAACAAAAATAACACACTATCAAGATACATGTACTCTACACAAACTTACTGTTTATGCCTACGAATGCCAATCTGTTCAATAATATGCAAATTTTTTTCACAATACTGTAAATACCTTGGGTTTTTCATTTAAATTCTTTATGTTAGAACGACAATATGTTGTATGTGATGTAAATGTTTTTCACAAAAACCTGTAACTCAATATCTCGGGTTTCAACTTACACTGTTTATGAATGTCAAGTCAATTCTGTTCAATTTTGGGTTTTTTTTATGCTCTCTATGCCTAACAATATAGATCAGTTCTATGCACTATAAATGTTTGTGAAACACAAACCTGTAACTCAATATTTGGGATTTGAACAAGTTTACACTATTTATGTATCTCAAGTCATTTGAGTTCATTTGTTAGGGTTTTCTTATGCTCTATATGTCTACCAATATAGATCAGTTCTATGCACCATAACTGTTTGTCACCCACAAGTCTATAACTCGATATCTGGGGTTTCAAATTACACTATTTATGAATTTCAAGTCATTTCAGTTCAATTCTTGGATATTTGTTATGCTCTATATGCTTGGGTATATAAATCAGTTCTATGCAATGTATTTTTTTCTCACCCACTATCCTGTGACTCAATATTTGGAGTTTCAACTTACATTGTTTATGGATGTCAATGCATTTTAGTTCTTTACAATGTGATTGTTAAACCCTATGTGCTCTAAGTTCACAAGACTAATTCATTTATGTTCATTACAATGTGGTTGTTTCACCCTATTCTTTCTAACTCTTTATGTGGGGTTTGAACTTATACTGTTTATGGATGTCAATGCATTTATGTTCCTTACAATGTGACTGTTACACCCTATCTACTCTAAGTGCACAAGAATAGGTCATTTTTGTTCATGATAATGTGATTGTGACATCCTATTCTTTCTAACTCATTATTTGGGGTTTTGACTTATACTGTTTATGAATGTCAATGCATATCCACTTAAATTCAATGTCACTATTTCACCCAATATGCTTTAAGCACATAACATTGATTGCTTTCAGTTCAATTTCAACGTTTTCACATATATTCTATATTCCTGGGAATTCCAATATGTTTTATGCTATGTAAATGTTTCTCACAAAAACTTGTAACTCAATATCACGGGGTTTCATACTTAGTAACTATTGATGAATGACATTAAATTTTAGTTCTCTACATTGTTGATTCTAATCCGTTGAAGGCCATATGATCAACTCCTTTCATTTCAATCCAAAAGGTTCTAAACTTGTGCAATTCAAACACAGTAGTATGATCACTTAAAATTCAACTATTACCAAATTTATCATTATAAACTATCAACTAACACAATAAAGAAAAATAAAATGTTCATGCATCACTATGTCTTTAAGGGTGTTCATTGATGGTTCTTATCATTGTTTGAAACATGTTTCCTAATGTGTGTAGGTGCAATATAAAGTTGATATGAGGTTCATTTCAATGAAGAAGAGAGCCATGACAAGTTGGATTGCATGTAAAAGAGGGGTTGCATTCCCCCCTAAAGAAGAACTAAATGTAGAAGTGGAGACAATTGTGGTAGTTTGTGCTCCATCAGGCAGGCATATAACATCATCACAACATTGGGAATTGACAATGAATGAAATAGTAAATAAAAAATCTAATGACATGGTGGACAACCAATGCGAGGAACTTAATGATGACCTAAGTATTCCCTCATCCCCTAGCCCACTATCTTGGTTGATAGATGGATCTATGAATATGGGTAATAGAAATTTAAGTCTTCCATCAGCCCCTTCCCAACCATCTTGGTTGGTAGAGGGAGCTATTGATGTGGATAATGATGGTTTAATTCTTCCCTCGACCCCTACCTAACCATCTTGGTTGGTGGATGGAGCTAATAAATTGGGTATTGTCTTGCAGTGGGAAGACCAAGGAACTTATTCATTTCCATCTCCACCTGCCACATTTCCCATAGCACAAATGCTATATTACTATGCAAATTTGAGCAAGGAAAGAGAGTATAAGAGGGAGGAAGATAGAGCTAAAAAGAAACAAGATAGGAAGGAAAGAGAGTAGAAGGAGCAAGAGATAGTTCAAAAGATGCAGGATAGGAAGGAACGAGAGAAAAAGAGGGAGCAAGATAGAGTTCAAAAGAAACAAGATAAGAAGGAAAGGCAGTAGAAGATGGAGTAACAAAGGGTTCACAAGAAACAAGATAGGAAGGAAATAGAAATAAAGTGGGCCCATAGGTTATTGTAGTAAGAAAGACATATAATTAGTCCTACAAACTCATTAGAAGACAACCATGCCTTGTTTCAAGAAATATTGAACATATACATCCCTCTATTTGTTGTTGCTGATGTCAGTTCGATTCTCAACCCAAATGTACAGGTTGCACTCCACTTTTTGTTGGAAATAGTTGTTCAGCACCATTGCATGTAAGTTGCACTCAATTTACAAATGCAAATGCAAATCATGTAACCACAACTCAAAACGAAGAAGCAAGAGACGAGAACACATCTCCATATGTTTATCTTGGCATGCTTGATTAAGGTTGGGAGGGACCATCCCTACAACTCTATGAATTAGTGGCTACTCTTTTTATGTGTATTCTAGACTGCAAGATATAGTCCAATTGTTGGGTATGTGTAGGATCATCATGGAAAAAACAAGCCCTTAAGTGGCGCAAAATTTAGAAAAATCAGAGTTAGGCAACTTGAAGTAAAAATTTGAATAAGTTATCTATATTATTTCAAAAATATGTAAGAATAGAATTTGTAGCAAATTGAATGTAGTTTCTAAACTACTAGGTTTATTTAAAAAATAAATCTATTTGGTGAAAATTTGAAATTTCAATGCAGTAGCACTTCAATTTCAGGGAAAAAATAAGAAGTGGGTGTCTGTCTGACCACCCTAACCACAATAAAACGATAATTTTTTCTTATAATATTTTAGATATAAGTAGAGGACTCATGTCCCGACGTGATGCATATTTTTTTGTAATTTTTTTCTAAATAATTAATTATGAATTTTTATTACTTTTAAAAAATATAAAAAAATTGTATGTTTGACCACCTTAACTTGGTCAAAACTTCATGAAATTCATTTTTTTTAATCCTATAGTATGCAAAGCATATAATGTGACACATTTTGCAGATTCAAAAAATGTGATACCATTTGAAAGCTATAGATGTTTTTCAATTAGCCTATCAATCAAGACTTTAGTCGTAATTCAAATAGAAAATGAATAATAATTATTCATTAAATTTAAAGTAAAGCATAATTTATATTGGTGGAAAGTTGAGAATTTCCTTTAAAAACCCTTTTCGTTGTATCAATCTTGGGTAAAAAAAAAGTCATTAGCCACATACCCATCATATCGCCACTTTTTGGCCCATCATGATCCTGCACATACCCTATTGTCTATTTACTTTTGTTGTTGGGGATTGTAATATCCTAATATCAACCACATAAATTTTCCCACAACGTCACCTTGCCACTTGTGCATCTAGCAATTTTTTTTTTTTGTTTTTAATTTCGAGCACCCCACCACCTATCACGTATCGATTCGTCCAACCTGTCGAAAATGGGCCCATTTTCCCCTCCGCCTGAAAGTGTAGCCCATTCGCCTCCTTAATCAATGAACAAATCTATGTGCATTGGAGTGTTGGTTATACCAATTTTATATTTTGGCTGCATGTTTTAATGCTACGGGCCATTAACAAGCAATGTGGCTTGTATGTTTTTGGTATTAGATGTGCTTTGAATATTCTATGACATGTAAGACTGTGAATAAATATTTGTGTATGGGACAAATATAAACCAATTATAATAGAATTTTGTTGGTATAGTTCAATTCAAGTACACTTGTTGGATTGTATGTTTGTGGTATCACATGGGCTTTCAATTGTGATGTAATCTTCTTTGTTATCTCCTATTATTCAGTTATTCATTGTACAATAATGCACTCTTCAATTTGGTTTTTATATTTGATTGTTACTACAAAATATGGAAAGGGTTTGATTGGTTCTCTTTTGGAGGGTTTTTTGCCATGCACTACTATTTGTGTGTTCTTCATTACACAATCATTCATTGTGCACATCTGAATTTCACAATTGATTAGTGCAGATACACATATATGTATGTACATAGATTAGTGCATGTACATACATAGTGCATGTCCACATGTATGTACATGCACTAATCTATGTACATACATATGTATGTTCATATATATGTATGTGTATAATAACTTTGAACAATCATATAAGTTTAATTTCGAAGGTATTATGCCATGCACTTGTATTATTTTGTTCTTCAATGCACAATCATTCATTGTGCAGATCTGTATTTCATAAAAAATTAGTGCACATATGTATATTTGTATGTACATATGTACATGTACATACATATGTATCAGCAAATATATTTGCATATGTATGTGGACACATATGTACATATTGCATATATATGTATGTGCATAGTTTTGTACATATATGCATATTCATACATATATGCATATACATATATGTACAATTATGCATAAACATAAAAGTACATATATGCATATACATATTAAAAGCATATGTGGCAGGGTCATGTCGTGGGCAATTGAATGAAGATAGATTTTGGCTAACCATGAGAGGAAAGAAAAATAAGAAATTAAACCCATTAAAGTCATAGTGATGCTAGAACATAAGCATATTTATTCCTTGAAAAAGTGAGTGTGTTTAAGAACACAAAATTTGGAAGTGTTCATAAACACCCTACATGCCATACACTTCATCAAGCACATTGCGGATGCACCAAGAAAGCAAGAGAACCTTCAAACTATGGAAAACCACAAAATTTGATCAAAATCATCAAGACAAATAACATAACCTTCAACTTAGGTAAGACAACACACCCATTACAAATCAAATAAATAGTATGAAAAAAAAGAATAACTAATAGGAGACAGTGGTAGAGCCTTAGTGAGGTTAAAAACCTCACCTCTATGGTAGGGATTTTCCTGATGATGTGTCTTGTTGCACTCACCTATATCCTGCTTGCTGCAAGAACAAATGAAAGGAGTGATCAATCAAAGACATGTAGCAGTGCTTAGCTTAATACACAAAGAATAGTTAAAAAAATTTATACCTTTCAATTGCAACTCACCATCAACAAAGCTTTGAAGGAACAATGGGTTGAGCCAAACATGTATTGAATTTGCACACCAATCAAGTTGAGTGAACAAGACACAAAATGGAAAAGTGTCAGCCGAATATACCATAATCTCTATGATATATAGACATATATATATATATACATATATATATACATATATATATACATATATATATACATATATATATACATATATATATATATATAGACATATATACATACATATATACATACATATATATATATATATATGTATATATGTATATATGTACATACATTATATGTATATATACATACATACATACATTGTATTATAATACAAGAGTTTAAAGAAGAAAATGAAGAGAAATTTAAGATTGGATTAAACAAAAACATCCTTTATAAGAGAAAGGCATTGCTAGGCATTAAGAATTGAACATTTACATTGCATACAATATATTACAATTCCCTGGCATAATGAATAGAAATGGAAAATCCAATTTAAATAGTTTGACCTAGAATCCACATATCTCCATTTGTAAAATAGTAAAAACAAATTGCATACTTAAAGTTTGTGCAAAATAGGAACACCATGGACCAATCGGTGCGTGACAGGTGCCGACGTGAATTTAAAAAAAAACTAAATTGACAGATGCACAAGTGGTAGGGCCACATGGTGGGAAATTATGTTCAAGGTTTTTGGTCCTCCAAGCACTCCATGTGGACCTCCAAACATAGGGTGTATAGGATCGCCTTAATATAGAATGGTAAAACAGTTTTCATCCATAAAGTCAACAAGAGTAGTCGAATCACCGTAACATCAAAATTGTATTATAATAGATTTATATTTATCCCAAATACAAATAATTATTCGCAGTCTTACATGTCATAGAATATTCAAAGCACAATTGATACCACAAACATACAAACCATATTGTTTGTTAACGACTTGTAGCATTAAAACATACATACATACATACATATATATGTATACATAGATACACATATTGCTTCTTAATGGCCCATAGCAATAAAACATCATGTCAAAATATAAAATTAGTATAACCCACACTCTTAAATATCACCACTTGCATTACATCACTGCCAATATTTTCATAGATACAATGCCACAAGAACAACTAAGAGCCAAGACTATCCCACCACCAAATCCAATTGAACCTACCCCCTATCCCACTTTGCATAGCATACAACAGATTGGCATTCAAAGGCATACAAAATTAATAGTAATAGAATACCTATAACTTTATAGTGTCATGTTGTTGCTGCTTATGCTCTTGCCTCCACTGCCTCCATGTGGATATGAATATTGAAGTGAGACATGGTAAATGGAAATTGGAACAGATTGAGAAATGTATTTTTGAATTTGTAAATATCTTTATATGTTCAATGTTGGTTTGGTATGGAGTCTTTAATTTGTGTCCTCTTGTTTAAAATTTGGAAAATTGTTTCAATGCCTTCAATTGCAGAGATTGTATGTTTTTATGGTGTGCAATCCTTGTTTGCTTCTCGGGAAATTATGGTGGCCTTAACACATTATTTTTTGGTGGTTGCATGTGGCAAAAGAGGATAAGGCAACTATAGTTGTGTGATGTAATTTGACTAATGGGACACATGTGAACGGTTGATTTTCCATGAATGTTGTGTTACTGGGAAAGTGGGACATATACATATATGTGTACATATATATAAACATATACGTACACATATGTATATGTATATAGATATATGCATACATATATATATCCACATATATGTATACATATACATATACATATATATATATATATATATATATATATGAACTATATATGTGAACTCATATGTGTACATATGTGTACATATCTATATATGCACATATATATATGTATACCTATATATATATATACATATATATGTATATATATAGGTCCCACTAACTGGGAACCAGTCTAACCCTTTCCATATTTCATAGTAATAGTCACATACATATACATAAACAATTACATATATATATATACATGTATATGAATACATATACATACATATATGTAATTATATATACTATTACATATATAAGAACATAATAATATAATTGCATGGTAGAATATCTTTGAAATGAAAACAAGTTAACTCATTTTCATATTTGGCAATAACAAAAAATATTAAAGGTAAATTGTAGAGCTAAAATTATGTTTAGGAACATGCATGTAATGATTATTAGTATTAGTTCATAGGATAATTTAGTTGAGTCAGTAGCCTTTATCAAGCTTTCACTTAATATAGTATCATTTCATTAGCAATAGTTCAGTCACATCCTTTATTGTAGGTACCCGTAGTAACTAGTTTTAGTTTATACTTTTATTGTTTTACAATTTTGTGAGTTTACAGCAATTAGAATGACTTCAATAGGATAGTTTAGGTAGTTTAAGTCCATGAAGGCATATACAATGCTGCACCATCATAAGATTACACTCCTTGGCTGATGATTTAATGTAGTCTAAGCAATGTGAAGTGGATTGTTCAGTTAGTTAACCCTCTGAATTGAGTAGATTTTACCAAGTTTACAAAACACTAGCTTAGACTCTACATTTTTGGTGTCATTTTTAGGGATGGTGTTATCTTCATAGACCTATTCTTATAGTTTTCATAGTTAATTTCTCTTTTCAAGCATTAGGATTGTTAGATACCACCTTTTTCAACACCAAGATACTAACATTGTGCAGGACCATTGAATCTAAGGTCATATTTTATGTATGTGAAAGAAGAGAGATCCCTTGGGTAGGTTCCTTCCTTCCATATGCCATAAATCCATTGCAAAAATTGGTGACCCTACTACTCAGAGCGAAGATACCACTGAAGAAGAAATCTCATTTTCACCAACCTCTAGCGCGCATATAGAAGGAACATACCGCACCATGGGTGATGCAACAGATGATGATGATGCCCAACCAACATTTCGGTTTCCTATTACTAACCAAGAAACAACCATAGTGTTGAAGAGCATTCCTCCTTCACTCTTACCAATTTTCTATGGCTTAATGACTGAAGACCCAGATACATTTCTCTTTGAATTTGATGTCTTATGTAGAAGTTATGATTATACTTCTAACACACATAGGTTAAATATTTTTCCTACCACTTTGAAAGATCCGACTTTGAGATGGTTCATTTGATTAGGTAGAGATGTTCCTGATTGGGACACCATTAAGACACTATTTTTTGAGAAGTACCAAGACTATTGTAGAGGACCTGATAGGAGGAAGGATGGTACACTAGTATAGAAACAACAATAAAATACTAAAAAAACTACTAAAAACTACTTATAAATGACTACAGTTGGTCACGTGACCACTAGTACCTTATTTCCAGTCATATATAATGCGACCAAATTGATGAATAAACCATTTTTAGTCATTTATTGGTTGTTTTTATTGATTGATTTGGTAGTATATTTAGTCGTCAATTTAGTCATTCATTGTTGTGATCTGGTCATTTATTTAGTCACTTTTTTTCACTGATATATTTAGTCATTGATTGTTGTAATCCAGTCATTTATTAGTCATTTTTTATTCACTAATATTTTAACTGGTCACTTATTTAGTTATTGATTTAGTCATTGATTGTTGTAATCTGGTCACTTATTAGTTGTTGATTTAGTCATTGATTGTTGTAATTTGGTAGTATATTTAGTCATTTTTATTCACTATTTTTATTGGTCATATATCTAGTCATATTTATTCACTGTTCACATATTTCTATCAATTGGTAGTATATTTAGTCAATTTAATTATTAATTGATGTCAATCAGTAGTATATTTAGTCATTTTAATTGACTGATGTTTAAGGTTGTAAGCATAAAACACATAAATACACATCAATCATCAATTGCACATAATAAGACAGTCATTGAGAAGGAAAAATTGGTGAACTTTATTAATAAAATAAAGGTGTTCTAGTTACAACTTACAAATAGAGTATTACAATTGTTATTTTCAGTCACAAGACTGAAAATATGAGTTACAATATTGCAAAGAAATGACTGCAAGAAAGAAACTTCTCCAAAATAATTCTACAATGATGGAAATGCATGCTTGAAGCCCCTCAATGCGAGCAAATGCCCCTTTCATCTCTTAAAATTTCTACAAAGTGGGCAATCTTCCTGGAGAAAGCTGTAACATGTAGAATCCAAGGAGAGTTTGTTCGTGTCACATATATGAAGCTCTCTCCTTCAATGCAGTCAACAATAACCTAGCTAGAATATTTCCTCCTTTATATGCAATGTGCCATCTGATATGAGCAATAGGGTGCTGCCTTTTCCACCATGAATGAAGTTGTGCCTCAATACAACCAACAAAATTAATATTAGTTTCAATTCAAAAAGAATAAAAGTGCATTGTATATTGCAAGTTTACAAAAGAAATTCCAAACACAGCAGAAAGATAAATCAATTAAAAAATTGTAACCTTTTCAACAAATGCCTTAAATAGAGTGTTCAACATAGGCCTGGAATATGCATATTGAACCCTTGATTTCAAAACCTTGTTCAAATTTTAAGAAAGGTGATATGCTCAGATTATAGAATGAAGGCTATCAACACTAACCAGACTAGAACAACATTATCAACAAAAAATTCCTAGAAACCAAGCCCAAGAATGCCATTAGACTTAATTAGGCAACAAAAATGTCAACCCTGGTTCATGTTTTGTCTGAGTAAAGACCTGTACCATGGAAGAATCCATTTATACATAAATTGAAAATTAAGTTGATGAGAAAAGATATTTGATATCCAATTGGGAAGCCTTAACATCCAAAAATTACTAACCTGATGTTTCACAACAAGTTTCCCAGCTTTGACATCATCTTTACTTAAGAAGCCGAATATTGATCCACTACCATATTGAATCTCACAGGATTCTCCTTCACAAACAAAAAATGATATATATTATTTTTTTACCAACTTCCTTAATATCCCCATGTAAGCAGACTAAACTAAGTGAGGTTGAGAGTTTGAAGCAGAGTACCATCTTCTTGGTATGTGCTTGGCATTGATGACTTGTATCTTGAATGAAAATAGCAAGCTAGTTGCACTGTAAAATCATTATTAATCATTGTTACAAAAATAACAACAAAATCCTCTTTAATTAAAATAATCCTTCTAGATATTTTAGTTAATTTCTAAGAGAGCTAATTTCACTATCCAAACAACCATCAATCTATTTACTGTATATAATTTCCTAGAATTCAGAATTTGAATGTAATGAAACTAACCATAATTACCGAAGATTTGACACCAAAATGTAGTACAAAATGAATTGTTTGACAGAATGCCTCAAAGAGATGTCATCTCATGGAATGAAATGATATGATTGTAGAATGTGCACAAAATGGATTTTGCAAGGAAGCTCTCAAAATATTTGAATTAATAAAGCACTGTAGAACACCGACATTGTAAGCTTTGCTTGTGTTCAAGATGCATGGAGTCATGCAAGTTTAGTGAATGAGGGTTGTACATACTTCACACGTCATTAACCCTGATTGCATTACATATATAGTTGATCATTAGGTGTGCATGGTTGACCTTCTTGCTCGTGTTGGCTATCTTGAGGACACCCTTTAAACATTATTATTGAGATGCCAATTAAACCTTTGGTTCCTATGGATCATATATGAATATAGGATGACTATTCCAGCAACACTACTTTTTTAGTTGGATCCTAAAAATGCTACAACTTATATTCTCTAAAACATCTGTGCAAAAGTGAGTAGGTGTAGTGAGGTTCAAATAGTAAGGAGATTGATGAAATATGGAGGAATTAAAAAGATACCTGCATGTAGTTGGATTGAAGGGAATAAATGGGTACATGCTTTTTGTGTAGGTGTAATGCCCAAAATTTAAACACCAAATTACAGCTAAGGACATAACAAAAATACCAAAAATTTGACCAAATCTCAACACAAGACCAACTCTCAAAGTAAGCTTTCAAGAAAGTACAGGGGAACCGAAGGGGCCAAACCTAATTCCTCGGGGGCTCATCTCGAATGGTCTTGCCAACGTATGCGCAGCGCAGAGGAATCGTAGTTCAACACTTGAACTTTCACAGAAATGGGTTGGTCAATAACGATATTAACATAAGGTTCAACTCACCACTGATCTCACAATAGTTTATTAAATACATAGAAAAGTCAACAAAGGACTTGAACCAACATTTGTTTGGTTGACAACATTTTATATCATCAAGGCTCAAACCACAAGATAATATATTAAGAGTAAACAAAATATTATCATTGATACACCCATAGGACCTCCCAATATTCTCAGAAACAAAGGATGGAAAATAAAACACTCATATAAACACTTACAAGCACCATTGACCTATTCTTAACATAAAATATTATACCAAAGAGTTCACACAAAGCATCATCACTTACACACAATTATATGGGTTTCTCAAGAAAAGCTCAACAAGGTATAGATACACCAAGTCTCAAGATAATTTTATTTGAGAAGAATGCTATAGGTGGACACTGATTATACAAAAAACATAAACAATACTCAAGCACACACAACCAATGTAATGTTATAGTTATAACAATCTACTATCTTAATTTTTTGAAGCAGATCTAATTAAAAAAATAAAACAATTGATAATAAATTGCTCATAACAACTTTCAGCTTGTTGATCACAACGAAATAGATGATACTGAAACAGTGATAACTTTAATATGATCTAGAAAGATGGAAGACCAAAGATTAAAACCCAAAAATCGTTTAGTGTAAATCTCAAATATGTGAGAGCAATTTTTTTCTGCAACTCAACATGTTATTTTTCCTTGAAAATAAAAGATTTCACAAATGGTAAAATAATAATAATAATAAAATAAAATGTATTTGTTGAAAAGATTATGTGGACAAAATACACATTTAACCACAAAATTTAACACCAACAAAATAATGGAGTTTAATACCATAGACTAATTGAAAATTTAAGAAAGACTCTTGCAACATTATTTTTCATAAAACTCAAAATCTATAGATTTGCAAGAACTTCCACCCGAACCATTCAATTATAAAATCCATAAAGCTAGAGAAATACACAAGAAAATCATGATCAATCTGTTGGCTAAATTAGCCACTGCATAGTAGCAGTTAAAGAACATGTACTGGAATACCATAGAAAGAGCTAAAGATGTAATCTAACCCACAAAAAAAAATAAAAAAATACTCAGAATCTGAAACTAAACTTTCCATATAACAAGTTGGTGTAATGAAGAATGAATTTTATCAGAGCTGATGTATCAACACAGATTACCATAATTAAATCAGCAAGTTACCATAATTGGATTACCAAGTTACTAATATCTCTATGAAGAAAAAATGGAGTATTAATTAATTTAATTTATCAAGATGATACAAGAAATAGCTCAGCATATAATTCATTTATGATACTGTATTAACATTAACAATATCTCATGAATCTGATCAAGTGACTATGGGTGAGGGTTTATGCATTCTATGTGTTTAAAAAAAAACACCTTAACTAATCTCTTTAATATGTGTAGCTCCTTAGATCAACAATATAAATATAAAAAGTTTTAATAATTAAAAGAACTCACCAATGCCAAAATTACTATAACCAAAATTCTGCTTGGAACTATGTTGGACAAGGGTAATTTAAATCTTTATTCAAAGGTTGCATTAACTAATCTCTACGTATAGCAACAAAAAGGATGGTCATTTATATCACAACTTCTTGTTTTCTTTTCCTCTCAGTGATATTTCGTATTAGCAAGATCTACTATAATTTATTTCCATTGGCATGTACAATTCCTAGTATAATAAGGGTAATGTACGACATTCAAGGGAGAGAAAAAAAATGTCAGTATTGGCATGGTGTGATGGTTTATAGGTGGCATTGTTGTTCTTGCCACCAAGGTTCAAACCCCGTTGGGGTGGTATTGTTGAATGGTTGTATCCGGTTCATAGCTCCGGTCAAAAGCGTTTACCCCTTGAATAAAAAAAAAGGGGAGAGAAAAAAATTAGAATGAATCAAAGGCCATGACAAACAATAGTTGGTTCATGAAGAGTGATAGCGTATGATGATTTTTCTTTTGTGGAATTGATTAAAATATCCCACGACGATTTAGTGATCGTGATAAAAATGAACCCTATAACTTGATAAATTCATCAGCCCTACATCTAAAATAATCGAATTAAATCGATTTCCTAATTAGATTTGAATACTTTAAGAAAATTATATGGTGTTTGCATCATTGATTTAATATGGTGTTTTTGGTTTCAGTGGATTAAATCTAAAGATTATATGTAGATTAGCATATGAGTTTTCACCAGTTCTCTAGTTTATTGAGCTAGTAATAAAGGGTGGAAGCAGTTTCTTTCATTTCATCTGTTGTCTATAACTCATTACGCTTAAACAAATTTATACTAAAAATCTGGAAAAGTTGCAAATGCCAATATTGCTATAACTGCTCTTATATACATATCCTTATTTCATAAGAGGATGGCCATGAAGCCTACCTGCAGAGAAAATAATAGATAGAGATCTGAAGATGAAGAGACAAGGTGATGAGGGTTGGATGGACATGCACCTCAAGCTCCTGTAGTCAAGATCCTCCCCTATCCACGCTCCTCCACCATTCTCTATTCTTTGGCCTATATTTTTGAACTTAACCCTCTATCCAAAAGACAACCCCTTATGCCAGAATCACCGCCTAGATCTCTTGTTTTCTTTTTGCATGAAATTTTTTTATTTATTTCTTCATTCTCACACGCCCTTTTCCTTTCATGCATGGCTTTCTTCATTCTCACTCACCCTTTTCCCTTCATGCATGGCTTTAGTGATTTTTTCTTTCCTACTTTTCATGCATTGACTTGAAGTCTAACTCCCGTTGCCTATATTTATTAAACCCTTAGTTTTATTTTAGCAACATTGGAGCATATGTCGTGACTATTGTGGGAAAGTCATGTTTTAATTAATTTGATGCGCATGCAAATTATCTTCCAAATTACCATTTAATGAAATATAAATAATTATGTGCATAACTTGGAGTAAAGGAAACTATTTCAGGAATTAATTAATTAATTTTGTTTTATTCATATACCTTTGAATTTAACTCTTAACTATATATCATTGAATTTAACTCTTGACTATATTTCATAATAACTAATAGTAACATATGAAAGAAAGTGTGTTTGTGGAAAAATCTATGGTAGAACATTGGTTAAATTGATGTTTCATATTACTTGATGCAATCCATCATTGTCATAATGTGTTTAGATTGCATATTAGAGCCTATAATACATGCACTGCTTTATTTCCTAATATATATGATTATATCAATAAAAGTTAATCTTCTTTCCTTGCAATACACAAATATATTGAATGTCTTTTCCTTTCCAAACATATATGTTCATGTGGATTAATGGTTACTTATGCGGATAATGCCTTATTTTATCAAATACCATTTTAATAGTTAAATGTGATCTCAAATTAATCTTTTGTGCGATATAAAAATAACGAGGGTTAAGATTTTATTGATATTTGATATGGAATTGGTAATTGAATAATTTATACATACACCTATCATACCTCTATAATTTGTTGTTTCAAAGAATTGATGACAAGGTACCTAGCATGGTCCCTAGATGCACTATAGGGAGTGGGCTAGGTGGCCTTACATTCTCCCCCCCTTATATTGACTTCCTCCTAGAAGTCCTTAAACCATTGGTAACTTAGCCTCATTATAGCAATACACATGAATCTAAATAAAATTCTAATTATTTTTGAAAACTAAAATGGCACATTAACTATTGATGCTATCTTATATAATAAAATGATACCACAACTAGTTGACCTATAACACAAGGAGTTATAACTATTGTATGTAGAGAGGGGCCTTACAGTAGGAGACAAATCACATCCACAAACATGGGAGATCTATGAAAAATTGGAGAAATTGGCTTGGAAAATGAAGGCAACAAGGTATTTCCAGATTCAAGACTTTTACTCAATGTTGTGGAATAGAAGAAAAAGAATCATTTATCTTCCACCATAGTGAAAAGTTAGCAATTGTATTTGGTTTGTTAAACATGGCCCTGGGTACAACTACTAGAGTTGTTAAGAACCTTTGAGTATTTTCTGATTTTCACATTGCATCTAAATTCATCTCCAAGATTGTTGCAAGAGAAATTGTTCTGAGAGATGTGAACCATTTCCATAATTTTAAACATGGACAATGCTCTTGTGGAGAATATTGGTGATGCTAAATGAAACAATCTGAAAAATAGGCTTGCACTATAATACTGCGCACTACATCAGATATCCAGTAATAACGAAGGGATATCCATCAAAGCATAACAGTAGGGATTTTTTTTCTCCATATGTTGTAGTTACAAGTGCCCTGCTAGACATACATGAAAATGTGGAAGAAATATACACAAGACAAGCAAACAGTTTCAAAAAATTTCCTCAAAGAAATGTGATATTTTTTTTTATAGTTTAACTATGATACTGCACCATTTTGACATGATCCTTGTAGTGATGTGGGATGTTACCACTACACTGCACCGTTATTGCTCAACCTTCATGGTAATGTAGGATGTTACTGCTACACCACACCATTATTGCTCGGCCTTCACGGTAATGCGGTATGTTACCGTTACACCGCACTGTTCCTTCTTAGCTCTTGCAAGGATGTAGGATAATTATTTTGAGTTACTGCCATACCGAACATTTATTGCTCAACCTTCATGGTAATGCAAGATGTTACTACTACACCACACCATGCCTTCTTGGCTCTTGCTGTATGGCAATATTATGAAACTTGTCACAACAATCTTATGAAACTTGTCACAACCATCTACTACCTTGACACAACAATCTTATGAAACTTGTCAATATTTATGGGCACCATTTAAATTACATTCAGATCTATAAGGAAACTATCCTATAGGGATGGCAGTCCCAAGAAACATGGCAATGGTTACACCAATAAATAGTTAACTAGAAACTATGAATTTTCAATGCATAATGGAGAATATACAGAGAGTTAAGTTAGAGAGAAAAAATCCTTGGAGAATTTTCATCAAAATTATGACAATCTAAGAGTTTGTAGTAGAAAATCATATACCCTCAAAGACCTAACAGTCATAATAGACCTAGTGATATCTTTCAGAGTCATAAGAATAAATTCATAAGAGAATATATGCAAGAGCATGAAAAGACACTAAGATGGAAGGTTAGTTGGTAGAGTTGAAGAATCAAACTTGTAGTGAGAAGGTGGGGAGAACAAAGTAATTTACAATCAAGAGCATCATGGCAGTTTCTCAAGTGACTATATTTGGGCAAGGAGAGAACTTAGTGACAACATTACCATCAAAATAGTAAGGATACTCAAAACCCTACCAAACCCTAGGGCCTTTTTCATCACCTTGTAGATATCTCAAACATGCATGAAAATATTTCATAGACTTAAATCATCTCTTTTTTTAATGATCACAAAAAGTAACAAAAGGTAACAAAAATTTAGATTTACAAGTGATGAAAAGAAGTACATGGAAAGTATACTATGCCGAATTTATTTTTTCTTTTTAAACTTAACCTTAACTATCCAATACAATCTAAAAACATATAGATATACAATGAAGTATTATGATTTAAAAAATGACAATTTTAACGGTTATCTTAAGGTATACAAAAAAAAATTGTGCAAGTGAAAAATAACACCCTTAGATTATTCTGAACAAATAACATTTTCATTTACATCATTTTCAAGCAACATTTTCTTAGATCCGTCCAGCTATACAAAACTCAAATCAAATCTGCAATGATCTCAAAGATCTAAAGGTTTAAAAATCTGATATTTTTAGATCTATTCTTGTGTGAATCCTACAAACTTCATCATAGAAGGATGGATCATCACATCATTTAGACTTGGATGTGGAACTGCCTTTGTTGTTTCCATAGAATCCAAAATAGGCCTAACAAATGTTGGAAGAAATAACCCTATAAACATGCAAAAGGAAAAGCTAAATCAGTAGTAATTTACTAATTTTCATTCAACTTCTTTGTAATCATTTTAAGTACTTGATTCTATTGTACTTTAAAGATTTATAATATGAAGTTTAGCTATTCAAATAGCTTAAATAATTTTAAGTTATAAAACTGATAAATAGGCTTTAGCAATTCAAAAAAAAATCCACTTCTAAAATTTTAAATATCTTTACTGTATCTATTTACCATTGTTAGAGAGTTGCAAACTGTGAATTGTCCTCTATCCTATAGGATTGAGAAAGGAAGAACACTGTCAAACAGTGATTATCAAACAATCCAAAAACAATGAAATTTATTGTCAAATGGTGACAAAGATTTATCCTCTAAGTCATTTGCACATGGTGAGTGAGAAAACAATGAGTAATAAGTAAAAGAGAATTGAATCATAGCACTACAAAATGGTCATGAGTTATGCAATGAACTTCACTATTCTTTTGATCACAAAACATAGTGAGTAAAAAGTAGAAGAGCACTAGATCATAGCACTACAAAATGGTCATGAGTTATGAAATGAACTTCACTATTCTTTTGATCACAAAGGAGATCGAGATAATAACTGATGTACTGATGTGTACAGAGAATGTTCATGGATTGCAAACTTCCTTACAAAGCAATTACCACAACAGAGTTTGAAGTGAATTTCACTTGCTATTTTATGATGTTATGGATATGTTCTAACCTATAGTTAATTGTTGTAGCATAACATATAGGCTAAATATTTGTTCATATACCATTTTTTCAAATTCTAAATTGCTATACCTTATTCTAGGAGCAAATCATAGGGGGATTCTATACATAAGACATTGTTGTTTCAAATTCAAAATTGTTAGCCCTTTCACAATTGTTTGCTTCATTTATTTGATCTAAGACAACCTACTATATAGAAGATGCTCTCAAAATCATAGTAAAATCCTTTATTCTAGAATGACTGTTCAGAATCTTTCCCATCATAACAATGAACAAAAGCATCAGTCATTAACCTAAAATTTGCAAAAGTTTCATCAAATTCTACTTTTCCACTCTCTTTTCCATTTTGAATTTTATTCCCAATTTCATCCATGAAGAACTTCCTCAGCCTGTAGATCCAGTTGTTAGCCATAACTTTACCAAGTGTTGAGGATAGCTTCAAGTTTTTACCCAAGCAACAATTGAAAAAAAATGACCTTACCAAATTTTAAAATTGACCTTACCAAATCAAAATTTTGGTAAGGCCAATTTTTTTCAATTGTTGCTTGGGTAAAAATTTGAAGCTATCCTCAACACCTGGTAAAGTTATGGCTAACAACTAGATCTACAAGCCGAGGAAGTTCTTCATGGATGAAATTGGGAATAAAATTCAGAATGGAAAAGAGAGTGGAAAAGTAGAATTTGATGAAACTCTTGCAAAGTTTAGGTTAATGACTGATGCTTTTGTTCATTGTTATGATGGGAAAGATTCTGAATAGTCATCCTAGAATAAAGGATTTTACTGTGATTTTGAGAGAATCTTCTATACAACAAGTTGTCTTAGATCAAATAAATGAAGCAAACAATTTTGAATTTGAAACAATGGTGTCTTATGTATAGACTCCCCCTATGATTTGCTCCTAGAATAAGGTATAGCAATTTATAATTTGAAACTATGGTATATGAACAACTATTTAGCCTATATCTTATGCTTCAAAAATTAACAAGCTAGAACATATCAATTTCATCATAAAATACTAAGTGCAATTCACCTCAAACTCTGTTGTACCTAAGTATGACAATACTTGAGCTTCTGGTGTTTCTAGATGGAACCTATAATGGAAAAGTGTAGTCTCCATTTGAAGGAACCATCTTCAGAGCTCTTCCCTTTAATAAGGGTTGAAAAAATTAGAAGAAAAGAAATACCATAATTCTAAAGTAACAATTTGTATCAAGCCAAATGTTAGAAAGTATAATAAAAAATACAAATCCTTACAATCGGACCTCAAATTGGACCAAGCAAATTTATGATTTTATCTTTAGAATGTAGGAACTTTCTCTATTAGAGCTTCACGACCTCAAATTGGATCTCAAATTGGACCAATAAATTTATGATTTTATCTTTAAAATGTAGGAACTTCCTCTGTTGGAGCTTCACTACCTCAAATCAGATTTGAAAGTGATCCAATAGATTTATGATTTTATCTTTACAATGTAAAAAATTTCTCTATCATATATTAAAGATCTGAAGTTGGATGTCCAATTGGACAAGAAAATTTATGGTTTTATCTTTAGAATAAAGGAACTTCCTATGTTGAATATTCAGAAATTCCTACAATTAGGTTTTTCTTCCAACCGAAAACACCCGGAAGTGTTTCACACTGGCTCAAGGTACTCTCCAACCTAGTTATGACACCGATAGCAATCCATTTTTTTCTGAACCATCCATACTTGAATGTTACAACACAATCTATTCTTCTTGCACATAAAAATGCCACATATTAATCCCTTCTAAATAAAACTCAAAATTATCATAAAACCATAATTAATAAATCATTTTAGTTTCACAAAGAATCCGATGTCATTTACTATCAAAACAAAAGTTGTATAAATCACAAAAAATCCATGAAGCAATCCATCCAAAGAGAAAATAAGCAATGTAAGGAATTAAGCAATATAAGTCCAAAGGGTTGTGTTGTAATGGTAATGGAATCACCATAAGAGCACAATCAAGGAACAAATTCTTGTGACTATAATTATGTGATCCATAACTCTATTCGTCATGTGGTACAGTTGTGCTATAACAAATACAAGATGCATTCATGTGTGACACAAGTTTAATGTGGCTATTTTGTGATATAAATGGAGTGTTAGATTTCCAGAACCTGTTGCTAGACAAAAATACTTCCACACAAGAGAGATTGATGGCGAGAATGCTTGCTTCACAATGCAGGATTGATTAACGATTGAATTGATACAAATGTACAAGATGAGGCTTGCTTATAAAAGGCAAGCATGCAACAACTAAATCTTATCTTGAGCAAAAAGATAGCTCGATAAGATAAGGATAAGATCCTATAACTTAGGAATTAAAGATTGCCTAAGTAAACTTATGAAGATGTAATTAAATAGTTAATTACACCAACACCCCCCCATAAGTGCAACTTAGGGAGAAGATTATAATGCAAACTACTATGGGTCCCGGAAACTAGGCCATGTTAGGTACCCATTTACAGATGCAAATGAAATGCAATCTCTCATAAAGCAGAGAAAAGGGGAAAACCCAATGGGAAAAAACCCCTCTCCAAAAGAGAGAAAACAAAAAACAAGCATGATAAATGTAAGCATGATGTATGGAGGACTCAATGATACCCCCCAAGGATTACATCCATCATGAATATACAATAAATGACCCCCCCATAAGAGGGAAGTAATGAGATAAGATATCCCCCCCATGATGTATGATCTCCTGCAAGTATGGTTAATGTTTGAAGACAAAACGAAATCCAATGCCTACAAACAATGTTTCTCCCCTTAGGAAGAAGATAGACCAAGTACAACTGCAAGAATGATTCCCATTCTGGATAGGAAGAAGGAAGAGGAATCCATATGTATGAAGATTGTGTCTCTGAAATCTGCTCATGTGTTGCCAAGTTCTTGGATGATGAAGATGATGCCACAATCCAATCAGGTACATGCCCAATCACAACAAACTGTGACAAACCAGGAACAAGTGGAAACTGATCTTGAACAAACTCCATAGACAAACATGAAGTGATAATAGTGGACCCATGACTATCATCAAATAAGAGAGATAAACCCTCAAATTGGTCCTCCAAGTCTGAAATGTGAGACTCCATAAACAAAGAAGCAATATCTGTCAAATAGGAATCCCAATTAGGAAGACTTTTAGATACCTGCAATGAATCAATGGTAGTACTCAATGACTCATCAACAGAAGATGAAGAATCAAGAACCTCTGAAGCATTTGCAATCTCCTCCAAAGGATCACAAGCATGGGTTATCAACTCTGAAGAATGAAGAAGCACATGTGAGTTGGAAAGAGGACCTTCAAGAGATGGAGAAGAATCATGATCTTCATGCACCTCTCTAATGTGATTCCAAAGAGCATGAGGACATTGGAAGTGAATAAGTGTCTCCAAAAAGTCATCATCTACATTTTCAAAAATAACTCTAAAGACAGCAGCCCTGAAGCCTTTCCAAATGCAATACTCATCAGCTGTGCTAGGACAAGGAACTTTATCAAACAAATAGGACAATAGATTCCTCTCACCAAGATGAGTGAGTATTAAATTACTCCATTGCCTATAGTTCCCATTCTCTAAAGTAATTAAGTCACCCATTTACAAACATATGAGCTCCGAAAGCCAAAAAAGAGATTTGTCTTCAACCTGGAAAATATGGCACAAAACTGCAAAATCCCAGCAAAATATCTGCACCACTGAAAAAATTGACTCTTCCAGCTTTCCAACGATATCTCGTTTCTGAAAAATCGCCTTCGTATGCAAAAGTTATGATAAAATGAAAAAAAGGCCTATAAATAGGCACTTGGGGGCAAAATACAGACAGTCCAAGACTAATCTGGTGCAAAATTCAGGCATCTGAGGGCTACAATTTGGTCACCAATGTGACCACACCACCAAGCAAAGCAAAATAAAAATCACCGAATACAAAGGTCAGCCTAAACATTAATACAAGGTTTAATAAAATGCTATGACTTGGTGGAAAATTACAGTCGGCCAATGCAATATTACAAATTTGGCTATTAAAGCATACCGACTAGTCTTAGCAAATATGGCAGGTACTTAGTGCGTACCACAATTCTGACGGCAGAGGATAATGTGCAAGCTACCGTCGATCGACCCGCGCCAATTTGACAGCCGTTGATAGAGTACAACCCATGTACCTGTACCCTTCGATGTAGACATAACAGTAGCCGATGAAAAAGCTGACCGCGGATCTCTGCGACAATAGTGGAGGGCAGCGAGGAGGTTGAGACCCGATTGGACGGATGCCAATGGACGCCGAACCACACCAATGCTACTTTCCACGGACAAACAATGCCAATGACCTTTGTACGGCCGATCTGGGAGATGTACCCGACTGACAGTGAGGATTTGAGCCCGATCTAATGTGAGAAGATGATTCTGGCCACTGTGAATGAGCCAGCACCGATGTACACTGCGTACTCCAATACTGATGACAGCCAACTATGAAAACACAGTCAGCATTCAAATGCCGACCGATGATTGTTGGCTAGAAAAGACAGCAGATCCGCCCGTACCCTGCAATGAATGTCCGAGATCTGACAGCGGAATATTCTACGGATGCCGACCCAATAAAATCCGCAGAGATTTTAAAGCCCACAATATTAATAAAATTTGCCCTGCTTTATAATTAAGCCTGATAAAATAATAATTTTTCCCCAAAATGATAGAAATAAATCGCAGAAATATTTCACTGAAAATATTTTTTTGTGAAAATAGAAAAATCGTACCGCTTGGGACGCTGTTCCAGCAAAAAAAATTTGCTTCAAAAACAACTTTACCCAAATATAGGCGAATTTACAGTTAAAATTCGTCTGCGGAATCTTCTGATCTCAACCGTGAGGTTATTGAAACCTTGATTTGCACCCAGCAAAAATCTTCAAGCCAGAATAATAAAACCCTCAGATTCGGGAAGGAGTCCGCAACCCTGGAAGCTCTGATACCATGTTAGATTTCCAGAATCTGTTGCTAGACAAAAATACTTCCACACAAGAGAGATTGATGGCGAGAATGCTTGCTTCACAATGTAGGATTGATTAACGATTGAATTGATACAAATGTACAAGATGAGGCTTGCTTATAAAAGGCAAGCATGCAACAACTAAATCTTATCTTGAGCAAAAAGATAGCTCGATAAGATAAGGATAAGATCCTATAACTTAGGAATTAAAGATTGCCTAAGTAAACTTATGAAGATGTAATTAAATAGTTAATTACACCAACATGGAGGCCCTCATATGAGCACAATTCATGTACAAATCACTCTCATCACAATTAGGTGTCAATCATCATTGGGTACATTTAGGTTGACTCAAGTTGAATAGGTTACGATGTAATGATAACATGATCCAAGAGTGCCAATTACCTCTTGTTGCATTAAAGAGCCTATAACTCTAGTTGATATACAGAGTGGTTGTGTTATATCAATTATGTAGTGTATTCAATCACAATCCATGTTTAATGGGCTATTCTAGAGAGTTATCAAGATTTTCTAAACCTTATGAATGTTACTTAAAATTGTATAGCTTAAACTACACACCAAGTTTGTTACATACTTGAATGCAATCTTAGGCTACCATAAACTATAATAATGTGATCTTCTAATAACCATTATGGAAAGTATTAAAGTGAGATCCATGCTATATAGGATTCATTTCCTTGATTAGGTTTACATACCTTAATGATCAAACACAAGCTTCCCACACACTCTAGGATACAATCCAAGATCATACCACAACCCTATCAAGATAGCTAATTTTCTGACCCAAGATTTAAGGTTGTTTATTAATACCAACAAAAGTATTGGTAAGAGCATGACTAGGGTACAAAATCTAGGCCTCCATAGAAACATAAACAATAACTCTAGCGGATTAGTGAGGTTGCAATACCAGAAAGATTAAGACATTGTAGCCAATAACAAAATCTTGCAATCTAAAGATTGTATCCAATAACAAGCACACTATGTAGCTCAGTGACATTTGTAAATGCAATCTATGGTAAGAAGAATGACAATCACTTGAGGTGTGACAGTAAAAAAGATGTTGAGCAGTGACAAGATTAAAAAGCTCAAACCTTGCATAGTAAAGTGGAGATTTTAATAGTGAGTTTCCTTACCCCCTTGCTAACCTTAAGGGTTTTTCAAATGCTTTTGGCAGTGTTAGACAAGGAAAATGCAATCAAGGAATGACTTTCCAAATGAATTAATAGTGGTAAACATAGGTTCAATGTTTCTTCATAGCCATTGTATAATGGAGGTAGTGGATTGCATGTTTGAGCAGTGTTTTGAGACTCATCAAAGATGGGAAAATAGTGAATAATACCTTGTGGACTATGAAGCAGTGACAATAAGGTTGAAGGATCTTAAGACCCACAATACCATGAAAAAATGAGTCCCCTATAGTAAGTAAGTAGGCAATCTAGAGGGCATAGTTTGATTTTATAGAAGGATGCTCATGAAAGGAATCTTCAAGTGATAGTGAGTGAGTTGTTTGAGATTGCAACTGAGGGTGCAATATCTAGTCTTAAAGGAAGTTAGCAAAGCAGTAAATGTGCAAGAAAATCAAATCGTACATAGCAAAAAATTCACAATGTTATCTTGCATAATGACTTGATTTTGAAGACAAAAATATCATTGTATCTTGATGAAAGTAGTGACCTTAATGGTCAATCACTGGAAACCATGATTTTAAAACATGTTATTGTGCTTATGGAGGTAGTATTTTAAGCAAGGAAGTGAGTGGTGGTTTGGAACAATGGCGGGTATGAAGGACTTGCTTTATATGCATACTATGCAGTCTAGCTTAAGACAATGTTTGTAGAATATATTGAAGGTGGATTATGGAATTCAAGGGTTACCATGATAAGGATTAAAGCAAAGACTGAGATCTATTTAAAAGCCATGGTCATGAAGATATTAAAGATGTCACATGCAAAACCCTAGCAGCTGGACTAATGAATATAGTGCCAAAGAGGACAGTGTGTCAGGGCAGATTTAGGAGATCTCCACATTATCTAATTATAGGAAAATACATCATTTATTTATTTTTTAAAATTAAAATAAATCATTCTAAACCCTATATAGGATACATTGATACTTCAAAAGCATCTGATTTATTTTTAAAATTAAAAGAAATCATTCTAAACCCTATATAGGATAAATTGATACTTCAAAAGCATCTGAAGGAATTTGAGATTATGGAAATAAATGTCAATTAAATACCTAGATTACAAACAGTAGCTAGAACAATGTAACCTTTGTTGAGCAAAGCAG
The DNA here is from genome assembly GCA_007258455.2 of Sequoia sempervirens. Lineage (NCBI taxonomy): Eukaryota > Viridiplantae > Streptophyta > Pinopsida > Cupressales > Cupressaceae > Sequoia > Sequoia sempervirens. The sequence goes on along the minus strand of VDFB02116974.1, from coordinate 51,527 downwards.
GAATGCGATAAGCAACAATGAATCCTATGCCTCCTTACACACACATCTCCTTACCGTTCTCTATCATTCTTTACTGAAACACTTCTCCATTTTGGTGGGCTATGCTTCAAAATAATGTTTCGACGAAGGTTTTAGAGTATGTTTATTAAAATGAAAACTCCATTCTAGCATGTTACACCTGAAAATAAGATTTTGACGAAAGTTTTAGAGTATTTTGGCAAGCTATATTCTTGATTCCTTAAATGATTTATTCAAATGGATTGTGACTAAGTAAATGACTAACTATTTAGTCATTTTTATTTGTATGACTAAATAGTTTTTATTCAACAACCAAATTAGTCATTTATTTACTCATTTATAGCCGAGTTGCAAAAAATGAGTAGAATTTAGTCATTTTTAGTTGTTGTGACTAAAAGATTTAGTCACCTAGTCATTTATTTTCCAAATTATACTAGTGGGATATTCTGAATGACACAAAAGGATGATGAGCATTTAGAATATTATGTTGAAAGATTTTAGTTTTCTCTAAAGAATCACCCTCAAAACAAGTTGTCAAAAGAATATCTCAAGATAGTCTTTTTGAGAGGGGTTAATGAAGATTGCATGGATACCCTCAACCTTATTGGGAGAGGAGACATCTCTCAAATGAAATTTGAAGAAATTTGTAAGATATGCAGAAACTATTCCAGGACCTTCACAAAAATACCAAGAGGAGATAAAACAACCTTTCTTGGTAAATCATCTATTGGGGTTTCAAAAGTTGAACTGAGAAATCTGTTATCCAACATGAAAGAGGATATAATCAATCATTTGGAAACACAGATGGATACTCTCCACATTAAGAAAATGTAGGAGGAAGTTGAGGCTATGCTCACTTAATATTTTCCAAGCTGCAAACAAAGAAAAGAAAATTGCAAATGCAAAAGAGTGGCCAATATCTAGTAGGATAAAGTTGAGAAGCCTAACTTTCAACCCATTGAAGGAGATGATGGACAAATATTTTATATAGCACAAAGGAGGCCATGGTAGTAGAGACAAGGTATGCTGCAAGACCCCCTTAGCTTTAATTTATCTTTTCCTATTGGCAACCAAAACTTTTTTACTTGGAACTCTCAGCACTGACAAGTAAATCAAAACCAGCAGAAAAATCCTCAATGACCAAACCCTCAACCTAATTGGAACCAACATCCAAATCCTTGGCCATAGTAGAATTTTCAAGGTTCCAATTACAATCCACAATGGACAACCCAGCAGAATCAATGACAACCACCTTAGTGGTAGACAAGCCAACAATGGCAACAGTAAAATATGAACTATCAGCAACCCATGCTCCCTCCACAACAACAAGAAGTTATAGTGCCACCATCAAATCTGGAATCCTAGCCACCCAAGCAACAAATACCTGCCCAACCTGCACCTAACCCTAACACTAAGCCTGTTCAGTAGGATTATACTAACGAAGCTATGCAATACCCCACTTATGGGGTAGAGGTGAGTGATGTCCACCTCAGATCAGGAAAACAACTTGTTGGACCTTCATTCCCCCAAATTATAGAAATGGAGGATGAGAAACTATAGTTGAGGCTTTTGATAAACCACCTTTGGAGCCTAAACAAAATTGGGTACACCAAAGTACCTCAAATCCCAATCCACATTTTCCTAAATGCCTAGCTCTACAAAAGCATCACACACAGGCTGAGACAGACCTTTTAGGGTAGTTGAAAGATGTCAACATCAAAATCCCACTCATCCAAGCTATCAAAGACATCCCCATCTATACCAAAATAGTAAGGGATATTTGTCTTAAGAAACTAGGTAGGAAAAGGAAAGACCCACAAATAATTCATGTCTTGGGGAATATTACAGATATTATGTTGGGGAACATTATAGTTCCTAAGTATACCGATCTTGGTAGTCCAATTGTGGACGTTAAGATCAATGGGGCCCTCATTAAGAACAATTTGATAGACTTGGGAGCAGCCATCAATGTCATGACATAAGAAACAATGCAATTTCTTTAGTTGATCAACCTCAGGCCCACACAAACTATTTTGCAATTAGCTGATAGGTCTATGGTCAAGCTTGAGGGAATTATTGAATACCTAGTTATTGAATTGGATTCTTGGGAATACCCTATAGACTTCATCGTACTGCAACCCAAAGTCAATCTTATGGGTTACCCACTCATCCTAGGTAGGCCTTGGTTGGAAACATCTGATGCATTTATAGGTTGCAGATCTGGTAAAATGATAATATCCAATGGGACAATTACAAAGAAATCGGTTCTTCATCCACTTGCCCAACCATATGCAAACCTTGAGCACACCATTTGGCCCAATTCAGGTGAGGAAGAGGAAGATAACTATTATCTGGAGACACTGATGACTATAGAGTGCATCCCATTATTGGATGACTAGGATGAAGATGAGCTCATTGCTCATATAATCCAAAATGACTGTGGCAGGAGCCCACAACAACAGGACTGCCTCATATTTCTACAAGACCCCTTGCAAAGTATTGTACCTATTGATTCTATAGAAGATATATCACAACTATTTGATTCATTACTCCCTCAACAATGTTTACCCATCATACCAAGACTTGATCTCTCATCATTTCAAGATTCGTCAAAGGAGTTGGAAATTATTCTAGGGAGGATGTTAAATATCAATAATTCCTTGACCGAGGAACAACAAAATTCTCTGCAATCAGTGTTGTAGGCACACTCAGCCGCATATGCATGGGATTACCATGATATGAAGGGAATTGATCCTTATCTATGCATGCACAATATTTACATTAATGACGGATACACACCTATAAGACAGTCACAAAAACCAATGAATCCAACTCTAAGAGAGATAGTGAAGGCTGAACTACAAAATCTTTTAGATGCAAGTTTTATATACCCTATATCAAATAGTGAATGAGTTTCACCATTGGTAATAGTTTCCAAGAAAGGTGGGAAATGGAGATTCTGTGTTGATTATAGGGAATTAAATACTGCCACAAGGAAAGATCACTTCCCAGTACCATTTATTGACCAAGTTCTTGATTCTTTGGCAGGAAAGAAATATTTATCATTTCTTGATGGCTTCAGTGGTTATAACCAAATCAAGATTGCACCAGAAGATCAAAATAATACCACATTCACCTGCTCCTGGGAACCTATGCATATTTTGTCTTACCTTTTGGTTTGTACAATGCTCCAACTACCTTTCAAAGAACAATACTCGACATATTTTTTGATTTTGCACATGACTGCATGGAGCTATACATGGACGACTTCACCACTTATATTAAAAGTTATGAGGAAGCTCTTAGTAATATGGAAAAAGTGTTAAAAAGATGCAAAAAATACAACTTTTCTTTGAGTAATGAAATTTTTTTTATAATGATGACACAAGGGATTGTTTTGGGACATTTTATTTCTAGTGAAGGAATACAAATTGATCCAAAGAAGATTGAAATTATATTTACCTTGCCTATACCACATAAACATAGAGATGTACGAAGTTTCCTTGGACATGCAGGTTATTATAGGTGATTTATCCAATATTTCAGCAAAATTGTTGCACCCTTGTTTACTTTTTTGACAAAGGACATTGAGTTTGATTGGACTGAAGATTGTCAAAATTCATTTGAGAAATTAAAAATAGCTCTAACTCATGCACCAGTTCTAAGAGGTTCAAATTGGACATTTCCATTTCACATACACACTAATGCATCAAACTTTTCTATTGGAGCAATCCTAGGGAAAAAAGAGGGGAATAAAGAATACACAATATACTATATTAGTAAAAACCTACAACGAGCAGAGTTCAACTACACTGTGATAGAAAAAGAAATGCTTGTAGTTCGTTATGCCATTAACAAGTTCAGACACTACATTACTGGCTATCAAGTGTTCATACATACAGATCATACAACCATTAGATACTTAATGTATAAACCAGTAGTAGGTGGAAGACTTGTAAGGTGGTTGTTGTTACTACAAGAATTTGACATAACAATAGTTGAAAAATCTAGAAAGGCTAATGTGGTTGCTGATTTTCTATCTAGATTTCCTACCCAATCAGCAGAAGGGGTGGTTGATGATTCTTTTCCTGGTGATCATCTATTTTCTCTAAATGTACACACTCCATGGTATGATGATATAGCTAACTATTTGGTGACAGGGAATATTCTAGGTTACTTTTCTCTGAGAGAAAAGATAGTTAGTTCACAAATGCTTCCCTTATTCTTGGATTTCTAGATTTTTATTTTACACTGGGCTAGATAACATTATGAGAAGATGTATTAGGGAGGATGAAGTTTTTGATATATTGAAAGCATACCATTGTGAACCCTATGGTGGAAATTTTGCAGCCAACAGAACAACCTTCAAAATCTTGACAATAGGATATTACTGGCCAACCCTACATAAAGACTTTGTTAAGTATATTAGAAGTTGTGGCTGATGCCAAAGAATGGGGAGACCTACATGAAGTGATGAAATTCCTTTATAGCCCCAACTAGCACTAGCTCATTTCAATAAATGGGGGCTAGATTTTATTGGAACTATCTCTCCTAGTTCAAATAGCAAAGAATATGTATTGGTATGCATTGACTACTTAACCAAATGGGTAAAGGTAAAAGCATTGTAGTTTTCCATAGATGGCAATGTAGAAATATTCTTGTATGAGGAGATCTTCACTAGGTATGGTGTACCTAAAGAGATAGTGACTGATCAAGGACCAAAATTCACATCCGACCTAATTGCCAAATTGGTGGAAGAGTATCATATCAGGCATAAGAAATCTACCCCATATCATCCTCAAGCTAATGGTCAAGTAGAGGTCACCAATAGGGAGATTGAAAATATATTAACAAAAATAGTGAAGCTTCACAAGAGAGATTGGGTATCCAGATTACTGGAAGTTGTTATAGAATATAGAACCACATGGAAGACAACTAAATGTTTCACCCCTTATGAACTGGTTTATGGAAAAATAGTAGTATTTCCTATTGATTTTAAATATAAAACATTGAGAACAACAGTAGAGTTGGGAATGGATTTAACAAAGGCACAAAAGGAAAGGTTACATTCTTTGAATGGGTTGGATGAGATAAGAATGGAAGTAATCGATCATACAGAGGTGATACAACAGTGGTGAATAAAATGGCATGATCAATACATAAAGACAAAAGAGTTCACTGAAGGAGATTGGGCTTTGTTATATGACTCAAGGAATAAATATTTCAAAGGAAAATTCTAGTCTAGGTGGTTGGTACCTTATGAGATTAGTAAGGTTTACCCTAATGGAGCAGTACAATTGCATACCATTGATGAAGTTCAATTCTCACTTCTTGTTAATGGCTACAGATTGAAGTTATACAAGAAACCAATGCAACATGATGACTTTATCTTGTCATTGATTCAACAATGTGGTGCTCATAGTGAACCTAAAACATAAACTGATTCATAGATTCCTACATCAATACTATGGGACATACCCAACACGTTTGGTGATCCAGAGGTTGAGTTACACAACTCAACCCCTGAAATCACCCAGGCATAATTTCTTATGCTTTAAAACCACCTACACACATAGCACATGCACACACTACACTATTATAATAATGTTCATAATATCTTTCAAGGAACTTGTTATCAATTTTCAGAAGGGCCCTGATGCTAAGGGGACCTATAGCTTCACATTGTTAATGTTCAGAATGGGACCTGACACTACAGGTTCCTCTAGCCACAACTAACGATTGGAGGAATATTCAATGCATTTGGCACCATAAATATTTGCAAGATCACATCCATTCATTTTAAATATATTCATGTCTCATATCCATTAATTCATGCTAAGTATCGTGGCATAATTACTTTATTGCCTACGTTCATTTCAAATATTTGAAGTTGTCAAATCGATAGCTCGCATCTATCCCATCATATCCACTCACCATTCAATACTCATTACCTTGCACTTAATATATGTCTCATAAAATCAATAAGTAAATATGTTCTTTCAGTTTCCACATGCCACCGATGGTTATTTTTGCATGACAGTACTTAAGGTATGTTAATATGAATAATCAAGTTTTCTTTAAAAAATTTATGCACTTTTCATTTAATCCCATGCATGCAAAATATTAAATTACTAATTTCCATCAACTCACATTTATACCACCTCCAAATCATAATCATGAAATGATTTCACTTCACCAATTAATTTGGGGGGAGGGTACGCTTACTCAATCTTTTTTCTAGTCTTTTTGAAACTGCCACCCTAAACTGAATTTAATGAATATTATGACATGCAAAACCTTAGTTATATTTTATTTGTATTTTTATTCTGCTTCCATTTTTTAAATTGCTAAAACTTGAAACCCCATAGAATTTTTCAGAACTTTAGCTTGGCTTATACCAGAGCTGAATTTGAAGAGGAATTTGTAGTTACAGTGTGGTGTAGTAGTAAGAATACATATGGAAACTGAGGTTTTGAAGTCATAAAGAAGTTGAGGGTGGTAGACTAAGATTGAGTTGAATTTTCAGAACTGAATTTGGTATACTAAGTAGTAAAAGAAACTAGGATGGGAGGAGATGTCACAAGGAGAGATCTGACAACTCATCAACAGATTTTGGAGGATGCAACTATCCTTCCTATCTTCACAAGGGTTCGTCAGCTCAATTATTTTCTAAAATTAACGGAGTACAGTGATGATTTAATGAGAATATTTTCATAAACTCTCCAATACAATGAAGCCATGGTAAAAGGAATTTTTGTGGATGAATCAAATACCACCATTGCTCAAGTGATTAGATTGCCAAGAACAAGAACAAAATTTCCAACTAGGTATGATGCAGTTACAGCTCGAGAGGAATTCTACACAAGAGAAGAATTGGATTTCTCATCACATGGTATGAAAATAATGTCTCTACACTAGTTGTGGGAAAGATATTCCTCTTACATTATTAGATATATTACCTATGATGGAAGACAACCTTTTGTATATGGTCCATTTCAAATTTTTGAGTAATCTCAAGCATAATAGGATAGTAAATGTACCAAATTTCCTCTATAAATTTGTTGAAAATAAAGGCTTCGAAATACCAAAGAAGATAACCTGATACCTCTCTAGCTCACCATTGCTTAGTTACCCTGTTGATAAAAAGGAGCCTAAGAATTCAACACCCACAAACTTAAGGTTGGGGGATTTTAGGGTTGAGGAATGCAAAGAAATCAACAATTTGTTGGATGCACCCGTAGTGCCTAGGGATAAAGGAAATCAAAATGAACCCCAAAATGAGCGTGAAGAGGAAAACCCTCATGATTCACCTATGGCCTCACCTACCTAAAGCCAAGGTGAGCATGAAAAACCTGTAGAGCCAGAGTCTAGGCCATCTAAAAATGAGGAGTTACATTCTTCTTCTAAGTCACAAAAATCTAAGAGTAGGAGAAGTAGTGTATCCACCACTTCCACACCCTCTAAACCAGAGGAAGAGGTTTCAAAAGGAAAGAGGGTTTCTCAAAAAAAAAAAAGGAAAATGCACCTGTGAAAAAGAAGAGTATTAAAAAGGAAAAGAGGAAAATTGAAGCAGAAATACTTACACCCAAACGTTCTAGTAGGATCATGCAACAAAATGCTACAAAGGAAGGTATAGGAGAACCTAAGGGAGAAGATGTGAGTAGATAACAACCCTAGGGAAATCAACCTCAATAGGAACAACAACAGGAGAATGTTATGGTTGTAGAGGCTATTTTTGAACTAGGAGGGGATAACCCTAGTAACATGAATGCACCTATGAAAAAGAGAAGGTATATGATAATGACTTATGATTCTAAATTAGATGACTTATTTACTATAAATAAATTGAGAACATAATCTCCAGATAGCCCCATATGTGGAGGTTATGAAGGAGGAAATGAGTAGTTTGAAGATAGAGAAGAAGTTTACCTTGAGGAGAGAAATGTGAGGAAAGAAATCTAGGAAGCACTAGATAAAATTAAACACCTAGAGGAGTTGGTGAATAATTATGAGAAAAAGGATAAAGAAAGGGAAGTAAAAATGTAGGAGATGGAGGTAAAACTACAACTATATGATCATGGTGCTAAGTTAGATTTGTTGGCACAATTGGTGTCACTAAGATAGGGGACAAGGAATTGTCTATCCCAAGTGAGAGACCCCCTCTTCTTAAAACTCCTAGTTATCACACAACTTTCTCTCTAGGCTACCAATTGTGGAGTGTGACTAATGAGTTTGCAAGGGAAAAATAAAAATGGAAGAAGGAAAAGGATATATGAAAGAATTGGAAAATAAAAATGGAATTGAATAAGTCATTAGTCTGATTGGAAGAGGTTGTAGATAAGGTTGCACAAATTGTTAGGTGTAGGCCTCCACCTAGGACTTATGCATTGTTTCTACAAGAAAGGTTCTTGTGTTTTTAGTTTAATAGATTAGTTAGCAAACAATCTACTGCTATGAGTCAGCCTACTAAGTTTCTTAAAAAAAATTCTACTTCCACATTTGAAGACCATGATCAATTATGCGAATTTTATCTACACAATTATGTGATCAATGATGAAACAAAATGGAACCTCTTAATGTTTGTGGGGGATCTTCAAGTTAGAGCACTTGCCTCTTACTACATGAATGAACAACTTAGAGGGGAAATTATGGAAGAATATGATGAAAAAGAGATATCTATTGCACTTCCAATAAGAAGAGATGGTAAGGATTCAAAAGTAGTTATTGATGAGTGGATGAAAAATCTTAGGCATAAAGGAGTTTACAAGAGAATAATGAAGCTCTGGGAGGCATACTATGAGAAAATGAAAGTGCTAGTTGTAGGTATTGTACAATAGTGTTATAAGTATGTGTAGAACCAATTAAATGATCTAACCCTTGAATCGCAGGAGGAGACACATTTTGTGTACAACTTTATTGATATACTCCAAAGGGTAAAAAAATATATGGAAGACAATATCAATAGAGGAGTTCACTGGATACCTCTCACATTTCAACCACCTATTCTCATTTGTCCAATCCCACAATGGAGTGAGAGATAAAAGTGATGAATGTGAGAAAGGAGCTATTAGGATGAGGTAGCTTTCATCATACCAAGGTTTTTATCTAGAGTAGGATTAGGGTACTAGTATAGTCATGTACCTAAGGAAAATTGTTCTACAGTATAATCAAGACCCTTAGTATTTTGCTTGGGGACAAGAAAAAAGTTAAGTTGGGCGGAAATGATAGGTCTAGATAATAGATTGTTTTCTATTGGTTTTATGAAGACTTTAAGATAATTTTAAACATACTTTCTAAACAATATTCCATAACATACTATCCTTTTTATATCTATTATGCAGACCTAAACCCAAAACATGGTGATGGATATATCGTTTAATATATTAGCATTAAATGGTTTATATGAATATGTGTATGGGAATGTTGATGGAATGTTATGTTTAATTATGATAGTTATTCTTGTTTACGTGTTTTGTGAAAATAACTTGTCTACAACTAAAGGAGAGACCATGATACACAATAGTTGCAGAATGAACCCCTAGCAAAAGGGGTGTTGGACACCGAAATAGGGGAAATTGCAGAAATAGTTGAACGTGATGATCATTGGTTGAAGGAACTTAATGGAGATAGAACACACATTATTATAATCAATTAATAAATGTTGAAGAAGAGGTATTTCTTACATGGGACTCTGACAGATGGGTGTATGATTGCATGCTTTCTATTTTGGTAGAGTTCTAGTTTTGATAAGATTCTCCTTTTTCAGTTGTAGGTTGAATAATTCCAAGTCTTAATTCTATGCTCTAAATATCTGAGAGTGGAGTTAATGATTTCAGTTAAGTTTTTTATTTCAATAAGGATTCCCTCAGTTTGTATATAACTGTTGGTTGAATCTATAGGTTAGTTAGTTGGTTTTTTGCAGTTTTATGTTATCTGTTACTTTCAGTTTAAAACATGAATCCTCAGAATGATTGAGTATGATTTGTGCAAGAATATTTTGTTATCTTTTATCTTATGCAATAAATGGAGATCAATTCATGGAATGCATGAAATCTATTAGTTAGATTGAGTTTAGTTAAGTGGGATGTTGGAAATACAAGGGAAGACAACTGAGAGGGGGGGATGAATTAATTGTCACAAAAATTCAAAAATTGTCTAGCTTATTAATCTTATTCTCAGATCTGATTATTAAACATGAAAACATAAGTCATCAACACATCAGAAAGACACATAACACCAAGATTTTTTATGTGGAAACCCTGTTATGGGAAAAACCACGGTGGAGGTCATTCCACAAAGATTATACCCTGTTAAAAGTATAATGAAAATGAAATATGGGGAATGCACATGCATTGAAGCACACTGCCTAGAGCTCACTGCTCAATTACAAAGGAAGACACACTATCTCACAAAGAGATTAAGATTACAGCCATTCGGATTTTGAATTGAGAAAATAGCATCTGCTAATGCTTGATTACAGTTCCAATTAAGCACATGAACACTTCTCCACTCTTCTTCACTCTTCTTCACACTCTACTCTACCTTTGAATGATTTAGAAAATTATTCACGCACACACACATTCAACATACATCAAATGAAATGAATAATCACTTTTATATATCCGCAACAAGAAATTTCATCGCTACAAGTCAACCACAAAGAAAAATAATAAAATGAATATAAACTATTGGCCCAAAACATTAAAGATTATCAATGTGAATAAACCAAGGTCGGCCACAACTTAGTGAGGACCCAAATCAACATCTCCAACACGAAGACACTTAAATTAATTTCTCGTCGAAGATCCACAAAATGCTACAAACTCTATGTTGGCCAGGAACAAGAAAAACATGAACATGCAAGAGAAAATCTTGGATCACGAGCACAACGATCAATGCAGATGTGTAACAAAGATAGAGCATGATCTAGAAACATCCATAAGCATCATGAATCACAAGAGAAGCATTCACAACAATTGAACTAACTAAAATAGCATCATCTTTAATTAGGAACACCAACTGAAGAAATAGAAAAACTGTTAGAATGAAAATCTTCATAACTCAATCAATTCTTCATGTGGATCTCTGAAACTCGACATGGATAAATTAGATACACTAAAAAAAAAACCCTTTAGCCCACAAAATTTCATCAACAACGTACAAAAATAACCACCAGTATTTCAACTACATTGAACTTCATTTCACCATTGACAACCTGCAACTCATTTATTACAATTTTCTCAATATCCTCGACATATACAACTTCAAATATATTTATGCTAATATTTTTGACATCAATGACAACCACATATCAACAACACAACCACAACATCTAAAAATCTCCCCCTTTGGCATTGATGGCAACACATGATGTGAAAAACACCATCAACACAACTACTCCTTCTTAGGATCTAACTCATCTTCTCCTCAACACTTTCACATAATATTTCTCCTCATAAAGTTCTTCTCCCTAGATAGTCACTAGTTTTTCACATGACTCTTCTCGCCCTTTGACATCAATGAAAAATATGTCTAAGCTTTGAACCACATATCTGAATTTTTGAACCATCTGACTACTCTCGTTGAATAACAACCACCACAACATCAATCCGAAGTAAGATATGATTGTGAAATGCACATACTGATGCAATGCATTGAATCCTTAGTTTTGATTAGGAGGGGTAATCACCCCTAACTTCCCTCTGAGATACTCAAAATTATCCTTAGGCAACAACTTGGTAAATATGTCTGCAATCTGCTCCTTAGTAGGCACATACTCCAATCTGACTTCCTTTTCACTTACCTTCTCCCTCAAAAAATGAAACTTGATAGATATATGCTTCTTTTTTTAATGCAACACCAAATTCTTGGAAATGTTAATAGCACTTGAGTTATCATAGAATATAGCAATAGGCTCATCATATACAACTTTGATATCCTTCAACATTGTTTCATTCACAATACTCACGTACAATTATTAGCAGCAACAATGTATTTGGCCTCTATAGTAAACAAGGAAATGGAATTTTGCTTCTTGCTTAACCATGAAATTAGCTTTTTACCCAAGAAAAATGCTCCACCACTAGTACGTTTTGTCATTCACATCTCTTGCCCAATCAGCATCAGTAAAGGCACTCAAAGTAAGATCATCATCTTTAGAATACCATAGGCCAAGATCAATAGTTCCCTTCAAGTATCTGAAAATTCTCTTCACAACAGTCTCATGAGATTCCTTTGAATTAGCTTAAAATCTTGCAACAATACATACAACATTCATGATATCAGGCCTAGTTTGAGTTAAGTACAACAATCCACTAATCATTGATTTGTATCTTGTCTGATTTGCTTTCAGAGAATCATCTTCTATTGTCAACTTGCATCTGGTCACCATGGGTGTACTAATTGACTTTGAATCTTCCATACCATAATTTTTTAGCAATTCCTTCACATACTTGAACTGAGATATAAAAATCCCTTTATCTAACTGAGTAATTTGCAATCCCAAAAATAATTTCATCTCACTAATCATAGACATCTCAAATTCATTATGCATCTCATTAGCAAACTTCATGCACACACCATCATCTCCTCCAAAAATGATATCATCAACAAAGACTTCAACAATCAAATCTTTATTACGATCAATCTTGAAATATAGATTATTATCAATAGTACCTTTGTTAAATCCAAACTTCAGAAAATACTTGTCCAATCTTGCATACCATGCTCTAGGGGCTTGCTTGATTCCATACAATGCTTTCTTCAACTGACACACCATATCTTATTTATTAGTCTACTATATTCCATCAGGTTGCTCAACATACACTTCTTCTTCCAATTCACCATTTAGAAAAGTTGATTTTACATCCATTTGATAAAATTTGTAGTTCTTGTGAGAAGCATAGGCAAGAAATAATCTTACAGCTTCAATTCTAGCAACATGGGAAAAAGTCTCTTCAAAATCAATTCCTCCCATCTATGAATATCCTTTACATACCATTCTTGCTTTGTTTCTAACCACCTCACCTTGCTCATTTAGTTTATTTATAAAGACCCATTTGGTTCCAATTACATTCTTGTCCTTAGGTCTGGGAACAAGAATCCATGTATCATTCTTTTCAATTTGTTTCAATTCTTCTTCCATTGCTTCAACCCAATGCTCATCTTTACATGCTTCATTCACACTAGTAGGCTCAGTCTTTGAAATCAAGCAATACTCTTATGCAATCTTTCTCCTAGTTTGGACACCTTTGTTCTTATCACCTATAATCTGATCTTCTGAATGATTCAATCTTACATACCTCAGAATCTTCTTAGGATGTTCTTCAACTTTAGGCTCTTCTGGTATCTCTTGTACTCTTTCACCAATTTCTTCTTCTTCTTCTTCATTTTCTTGATTTACCGAATTGATTTGCACTTGATTTGTAGTCTGAAATTTGTTTGTACTATCACCCTAATCATCAAATTCATATCCACTAGTTTTGGATGGTGTACCTAAGTCTTCATCAACCTTAACATTTTCACTTTCAACAATTTTCTTCAATCTTTTATTGTAATGTTGGTAGGCCTTGATTTTAGTAGAATAACCCAGAAAGATACCTTCATCACTCCTAGCATCAAACTTTCTTGTCTTCATCTCTCTTAATATAACATTTGCTTCCAAATATCTTGAAGTATTTAACAATAGGATTTTGACAAGTCCATAGCTCAAAAGGGGTCTTACTAGTATCACCTTTTATTTGTACCTGGTTGAGTGTGTACACAACAGTACTCACAACTTCTCTCCAATAGATATGAGGGACATTTCCTTCCATCATCATAGTTCTAGAAACATCTTCAATTGTTTTGTTCTTCCTTTCCAAAACTCCATTTTGCTAATGGGTCCACAATGCAAATAATTATCTCTTTATTCCATGTTCTTCACAAAAAATATTAAATTCATTGAAAGTGAATTCACCAACTCTATCCGATCTCAGACATTTAATATTCAAACCTATCTCTGTCTCAACCATAGCTTTAAAGATCTTGAACTTTTCCAGTGCTTCAGATTTTTCCCTTAAGAAATTAACCCATACCATTCTAGAATAATCATCACTGAGTAACATGAAATACCTATAACATTGTAAACTTTTGACCTTAGAGGGACCACATAGATCAGTATGCACAAGCTCTAACAATTCATTTGAAAAATGCTTTTTACTCCTAAATGAAATCCTAATGTGCTTTCCCAATTGACATTCCTTGCATATTGTGTTAGTAGGTTTCACCAACTTAGGTAGATCTCTCACAGCCTTGGTGGAACTTATCTTGACAATATTATCAAAGTTAACATGACACAACCTCCTATGACATAACCAACTTTCATTAGCTTGAGCAATCAAACAACATTTACTAGCAAGACTCAAGTAATAGATATTACCTTCTTTTTTTTGTACCTAATGCAAATTCATTTTCGGAACTCAATATTTTTTACTTTCCATCCTTGAATTGAAGATTGTATCTCTTATCAACCATTTGACCAATACTCAAAATATTATGCTTCAAGCCTTCCACATACAAAACATCATTAGTATTATGCTTACCATCAAGAGAAATGCAACCTCTTCCATGAATCACACCAGCTGTATTATCACCAAATCTCACAACAACAACATCATACTTTTCCAAGCTTACAAACTTACTTTTGTCTCCTATCATATGATGTGAACATCCACTATCAATTACCCATTCATATTTTTCTTCAACTCGAGTAGCTAGGGATTTCTCCACATTTGTACAACCAACAGATTCAGTAGATACAAGACTATTATCCTTGATAGCAATAAATACCCATTCATCATCACTTCTATTTCCTTTATTAGATTCATCATCTATCACACCTTCATTAGCAACATAGTAACACTTCTTCTAAAATCTAGGCTTGTTATGTCTTGGTTTAGTAGCTCTTTTTGGACACCTTGATGCAAAATGACCTATCTTATTGCAAGAAAAATATTTAAGAGGTGGTTTTCCTTCATACTTACCTTTTCCTCTCAGTACTCTTTTGACAATAAGTGCGTCTAGCTCTTCTAGCTCTCTCTCATCTTCAATATTTTTGATTTCATCCTCATACTTGAATGCCTTCCTAGATGAACTTTCACCGAGATCATATCTCTATCCATCTCTTCCGGAAGTAGTAGCCTTAAATGAAAATTCGACCTTAGGAAGGGAATCACCAAATTTTCTCAACTCAAAATTAGATACCTTACCAACCAACGTATCGCTGGTTATGTTTTTTACAGTCCAGAGCTCTTCAATAGCACTAGCTTTGACTTTGTAAGAATCAGGTAGGGATCTAAGCACTTTAGCAACAATCTTAAATTCATCAATCTTTCCACCAACACATCTAATACCACACACAAGTTCATTCACTCTTTCCATGAAAGTATTAATGTTCTTATCATCACCCATTCTCAACCTTTCATATTTCCCTTTCAAACTCTGCAACTTAGAAATCTTCACATTAGCATCACCTTCATACAAGGTTTCCAAATTTTTCCAGATCTCATGAGCAGTCTTCAAATCCATAACATTTTTCATCTTAGAATGAGTCAAATCAGTCAACAAAGCTTCCTTAGCCAAGATATTATACTCAACATCTTTGATCTCAGCAGAAGTAGTAGGATCATTTTGTGGAATAATATACATATTACTTGCAATTCTCTAGTAGGGTTCACCAATGCATCTCAAATGGCACTCCATTCGAGTCTTCCACAAGGAATAATTTGTTTCATCAAATCTCAAACTATCCTTCTTGTAACTTGTCATCTTGGATCACCTCAAGCTGTTAAACTTCTTCCAAGGAACCTACTTTGATACCAATTGTTGGAAATAAAAGGGAAAACAACTGAGAGGGGGGGTGAATCAGTTGCCATAGAAATTCAAAAATTATCCTGGACTTATTAACCTTATTCTCATATCTGATTATTAACCATGAAAACATAAGTCATCAACACATCAAAAACACACTAACACCAATATTTTTTACGTGGAAACCCTGTTAGGGGAAAAACCACGGTGGAGGTCAGTCCACAAGATTATACCCTGTTAATAGCATAATGAAAATGAAATATGGGGAATGCACATGCATTCAGGCACATTTCCTAGAGCTCACTGCTCAATTACAAAGGAAGACACACTATCTTACAAAGAGATTCAGATTATAGCCATCTAGATTTTGAACTGAGAAAATAACATATGCTAATGCCTGATTATAGTTCCAATTAAGCACATTAACACTTCTCCACTCTTCTTCACACTCTGCTCTACCTTCAAATGATTTAGAAAATTATTCATGCACACACACATTTTGCATACATCAAATGAAATGAACAATTGATTTTATATATCTGCAACAAGAAATTTCATCGCTACAAGTCGACCACAAAGAAAAATAATAAAATGAATATAAACTATCAGCCCAAAACATTAAAGATTATTAATGCAAATCAATCAAGGTTGGCCACAATTTAGTGAGGAACCAAATCAACATCTTCAACATGAAGACACTTCAATTGATTTCTCCTCGAAGATCCATAACATGCTACAAACTCTATGTTGACTAGGAACAAGAAAAACATGAACACACAAGAGAAAATCTCGGATCACGAGCACAACGATCAATGTGGACGTGCAAAAAAGATAGAGCACAATCTAGAAACATCCACATGCATCATGAATCACAAGATAAGCATCCACAACAACTGAACTAACTAAAATAGCATCAATTTTAATTAGGAACACCAACTGAAGAAACAAAAAAAATGTCAGAATGAAAATCTTCATAACTCGATCAATTCTTCATGCAGATCTCTGAAACTCGACGTGGATAAACTAGATACACTCAGAAAAAAACCCTTTAGTCCACAACATCTTATAAAAAACATATAGAAATAACCATAGTATGTCGGCTACACTGAACTTCACTTCATCACTGACAACCTACAACTCATTTATTACAATTTTCTCAATATCCTCGACATATACAACTTCAAATATATTTATGCTAATAGTGTTGGCATTAATGAAAACCACATATCAGAAACACAACCACAACATCCAACATGGGAACAATTACTTGAGTAGGCCACTCAAGATATTGTTCTTCACTTCATCTTTTCAGTTATTTATTTTTGTTGATAGTTGTTATTAGTTTATCATTGTTCATAAATCATATGCAAGTTAATTGGGATTTCATTTCTTGCTTATTATGAATGAATGTTTAGGAACATGCATGTAATGATTATTAGTAGTACTTCGGAGGATAATTTAGCTGAGTCAGTAGAATTTATCAAATTTTCAGTTAATATAGTATCATTTCATTAGCAATAGTTCAGTCACATCCTTTACTATAGGTACCCGTAGCAACTAGTTTCAATTTATACTTTTACTGTTTTACAATTTTGTGAATTTTCAGCAATTAGAATGACTTCAGTAGGATAGTTTAGGTAGTTTAAGTCCATGAAGGCATATACAATGATGCACCATCATAAGCTTACGCACCTTGGTTGATGATTTAATGTAGTCTGAGCAATGTGAAGTGGACTATTCAGTTAGAACACCCTATGAATTGAGTAGATTTTACCAAGTTTACAAAACACTAGCTTGGACTCTATAGCCACATGGACCTCCAAACTTTACTTGTCCTATTTTGGGCCCCTCTCCCCTATTTTATTTGTCTTTAAAAATATTTGAAAAAAAATTCGGGCAAATTGTATATAGTTTCTGTCAAATATATTTCATTGGGGGATTTATTAAATTTTCTACTGGCGACATATTCCAATTAATATGTCATCATTATACCCTATGTTTTCATTTGCAATCAAATTTTCCTGTACTCTTTCATCGGATTGGATGGTCATATTAGTCACATCATATGCAGTATTTTGTAGGTCGGTCGATATGAGTTAAAAATCAAAGTTTACATCGCATTGTTTCTTAAAACTTAGTTTTGAAATTTATCGCCAACTATTTATATGGGTCGATTGTATATATCAAAACCTTATTTCAAACAATTTTTTTTTTTTTTGTATTAGGTAGCCTTTGTTTCAAATGCTGACCATTTTCTATTGATGCCAAACAAGGTTTTAAATATTAAAAGTCTTTGTTTTCAAAGCCCACCTCCAATTTTATTCAAAACTCTCCATACAAAGCACTTGTTGAAATATTTCATCTATTATTAGGTGTTGGTTTATGTGGTTCGAAATTTTTTTCCCAAGTATTTTATTTTTTTGCCCCTGGTTAGTCATCAAGTGCTCAAATAGGCAGTTTTTTCATTTTGGCATGACTTTCACATACAAAGGAAATTTTTTTGAAACGGAATATCACTGAAAAGCTAAGAATCTCAAATTTCCAATGGTAAAGTTATTTTTCAAAAAAATTGTAGTTTGTCAGATCATCATTTTTGGCTCCCAAGCTCATAACTTCTTGCCATGATCTCTGATTTTCGTGATTCTTGCAATGTTGGAAAGATATTGAGGAGCTCTATCTAGCCATCAATGCACCATTTCCTATTTCTATCCCAAGTATATTGTGATTTCAGATTTCTCCCGATGGATCTATTGAAGCATACTTGGATTTTTTAGTAGTTGGGAAGGTGTTGTTTTGATCATTGTACTTCATTTTAGCTATATTGTATATGTTGATCTCAGATTGTATCATTTGAGAAGTGTATTATCATTGTAATCATGGGTTATTCATCTCATATTTCTATGATAGTTCTGACTAGGGATAATTATGAGTCATGAAAAAAGGGCATAATCACACATTGTAAGTGGCTAAGAATTTTGCCACATCTTTATGGACCCATTCTTGAACCAGAAACAACATATAGGAAATTAGTTTGGGGTAATAAGAATGATCATATCATAGGATTGATTGGTTCTACTTTCAGTCTAAGAATTTTCAATGAGACCTATCATAAGGTCTTCTCTGACATGTCATGCCCACGCACAGTTTGGACCAAAGTTAGGGAGATTTTTTGGAGATCCACATAAGCCTCCAATCCCAGGTGATCCTGCTTCATATCACCTCAGTCCACTTGATGATGTTGATAACATACACTATTATGATGACACCTTAGAGGAGTTTGAATATGATGCGGAACTTGAGCATCTTGATGATCCAAATACTTCTCCTATAGTTCCTATTTCTCTAGTTTAGATCACATTTTCATCTTTTGTTGATGAGTCATTGAATACTTTTAGTGATTCATTGCAACAAGCATCTAATAGTCTTCCTGATCAGGATTCCTATATGATATACATTGCATCTTTTTTTGTGGAGTCTCACATTTTAGATTTGGAGGACAAATTTGAGGGTTTATCTCTCCTATTTGATGATAGTCATGGATCCCCTATTGTCACTTCATGTTTGTCTTCAATGTTTGTTCAAGATATGTTTCCACTTGTTCCTTGTTTTTCATAAGTTATTATGATTGGGCATGTACCTAATTGGATTGTGGCATCATCTTCATCATCCAAGAACTTGGCAACACATGAGAAGATTTTAGAGACACAATCTACATACATATGGATTCCTCCTAATTCCTATCCAGAATGGGAAGCATTCTTGCATTTGTACTTGGTGTATCTTCTTCCTAAGGGGAGAAACATTGTTTGTAGGCATTGGATTATGTTTTGTCTTTAGACATTATTCATATTTGCAGGAGATCATACATTGTGGGGGGGATATCTTTTCTCTCTATTTCCCTCTTATGGGGGGGTCATTGATTGTATATACATAATGGATGTAGTCCTTGGGGGCTATCATTGAGTCCTCCATATATCATGTTTTATTTTTGTTTCATTTTCTCTTTTGGAGAGGATTTTTGTCCCACATGATTTTCTTCTTTTCTTTGTTTGTGAGAGATTGATTGTATTTGAATTGTAAATGGGTACCTAACATGGCCTAGTAACTAGGACCCACAGTAATCTTCATCTAGGCATCTTTGCATAATAATCTTCTCCCTAATTTTCACTTAAGGGGGGGTGTTCGTGTGAATAAATTTCTTGTACCTAGTTAATTCACTCACTAGGGAATTAGAGGACATATTCACATGTTAAGTTTACTTAGGATAAAAGATTCTTTCTGGAAGTCTTAGTTGGATTTTCTAGAACTTATCTTATCTAGCTAGTATTTCTTGATTCCTAGGCAGTTAGTTTGTTAGTTGTCACATGTTGTAGGATTAAGACACTTGCCATGATCTTGTCTAATCCTATCTCTCAAACTTGTGATGTAGGAGAATCCAGAGCATAGAAGTGATCTTGCATCGATCTAATTCAATCCGCTCAATAATGGCTGAGTTCGAGGTTGTAGAGAAATCAACATGCCGAAGGAGCTACTTTGTCATTCGACGTACAATCTATTGGCTTATCAGTGTGAGTGATGGTCATCGACAAGACCTTGTTTGATGTCCCATCAACATACTGATGGCGAGCGACAATGATAAGGACGCAGTTGATTTATTTTAGGGAGATTCATGCTAGTTGGTGAGACAATCGTGAATGTCTCTTCAACATTCTGATGGACTATGGCTTGGTTGATCGTTGCATTGAGGTGACCTTATGGTTTCAGTGGGAGTTACTCTCGAGTCTCATTGATGATGTGGTGGTGGAAATGTTAGAGAGATATACATGGTTCAATGAGAGATCTTCCAAAGTCTGTTCGACATTCTGATGATGTTTTGATAAGAGTTTTATCAATGTGACATGGTGGTTCTAGAGGGAGATGAGTCAAGGTCTTGGATACATTCCGATGGTGGGAAGAATGATAGCTATGTGAGATGGTCAAAGGAGACGGATGGAGGAGAATAAGATAGCGATATTTGGCATGATATTACTTGTTGATCCCACATCATTGTTGTGGATCTACATGAAGATTGGATAGGTGACTACACACATGATAACAAGGTAACCACCTAGTGATTTCATTGCTAATTGGATGAGAAGAGGATACTATGACAACGTGGAAAGAAAGAATCTCAAGGCCGACGTGAAGGAGAAGGATTGTTGGTGACGACAGAGAAAAGATATATATACCCATCATGAGAGTGGGGAGGGAGGATAGGTGGTGACGAGGTAGCCTGTAGTATGGAAGGTTGGTAAGAAGAGAGCCGACTAGAATGAGAGAGGAGCTAGAGAGGTTGGAATAGTGAGAGTCTAAGGAAAATATGTTTCAAATTTGCAAATGATGTAATGAAATCCCATTCGAAGGCAATGTAAGGCTATAATGTTCTTCAGTAATAAAAGAAGGTTTTGCTTTATTAGTGCATTTTTTGTATGCAAACCTATTGTTGGGGTGAGAATGAGCTTGTAAGGGGTAGAGTTGAGATTGCTCCTTCATCAATGGTATTAGAGCTAGTTTTCTTGAGTTTATAATAGAGTTTCGAATGTGAGGTAGTTGCAACAAGACCTGTGAGTGTGGGTTGAAGCCAAAATACCTACGGGTGATGAGCTGAGAAGAGTTTTGGAAAGGAATATTTGTTGAAGGCATGAAAGAGGGTTTGTAACTGTTATCCTCTAGTAGAGATAAAGTTGGGTAGAAGGTGTAGAGTTCCTCCAATAAGAGAAGGTGGGTACAGGAAGCATCTTCCAGGGTCTTTGTTGGGTAGAGGATAGTTGTGTGTGAGTGGATTGGCAATAAAATCTGAAGGTGTTGAATATTTGTATACAAATCTCCAAACAGGAGGTAGTTTACATTTGTGAAACCTAAGAAGTTGAAGATTGAGAGTGTGTGGCAAGTGTTTGAAAACATGACAAAGAAGAACGACAAAAAAAAAAATTTAGTTGTGTATGTAGGTGAACATGAGGGAGAAAATATTGTAGAAGTATGCTTTGAGGGTAGAGTGAAGGAAGATGGTGAGGTTGCAGTAGAGGATGAGAAGCAAAAATAAAGTGAGCAATCAAAGAGGAAAATTATGTTGCAGTAGTGGATGAATTTCCTTTGGAGGACTTGAAATTATTAGAAAATGAAGGTGTGGCTGAGAGTGAAGGTAAAGATGAACAAGTGCATGTAGCATTACCAGTGAAGGAGGTAATGCATAAGGTAGTTAATGTATATGATATGGTTCAAAATGATTGGTATGCAAAGAAGGATTTGCATGGTGTTGCGGGGTTAAGTGCAGATGCAAACTAGTGGAGGTGGACGAACTTTGGTGGGTTGAATCCCACAAGGTTAGAGGTGAATGAGAGATGCATTTGAAGGAGGTGGTTGGGTTTTGGTGGAGTTGATTCCACATCCAAGAGGTTGAGTGCAAAGAAAAAATTTCAAAGGAGAAGGTTGCTTGTTCCAGCCAAGTGTTGGAAGAGGAGAAAGAAGAAGCCAATGAAGGTACCGGTTTCAAAAATGGGGTTGGTTGAGGATGAATTGTATTCCAAAAGGGTGGCATTACCACTGAACCCTATTTTGTGAATCCATATTCACAAAATTCTTCCTACCCCGGGTGTCTGATGCAGGAGTATCTAGGGCATAGAAGCGATCTTACATCGATTTGAGTCAATCTTCTCAATAAGGGCTGAGTTCAGGGTTGTAGAGCAATCAACATGCAGAAGGAGCTACTTTGTCGTTCATTGTATAGTTTATTGGCTTATTGGCATGACCGATGCTTGTCGACGAGATCTTGTTTGATGACCCATCAAAATACCGATGGCGAGTGGCGGTGATAAGAATGCGGTGGAGTTATTTCGGTGAGAGTCATGCTAGTTGGCGAGACAATCGTGAATGTCTCTTCAACATTCTGATGGACTATGGCTAGGTTGATCATTGCATCAAAGTGACCTTATGGTTTAAGTGGGAGTTACTCTCAAGTCTCTTCTACAAGGTGAGTCTCATCGATGATGTGGTGGTGGAAATGTCAGAGAGACATACATGGTTTGGTGAGAGATTTTCTAAAGTTTGTTTGACATTCTAATGATTTTTCAGTAAGAGTTTTATCAATGTGACATGGTGGTTCTGAAGGGATATGAGTCGGGGTCTTGGTGACATTCTAATGGCAGGAAGGATGACATATATGTGAGTTGGTCAAAGGAGATAGACGAAGGAGAATAAGATAGTGATATTTGGCATGATATTACTTCTTGATCCAACATCGATGTTGTGGATCAATGTGGACATTGGCTAGGTGACTGCACACCTGATAATGAGGTAACCGCCTAATGATTTCATTGTTGGTTGGATGACAAGAGGATACTATGACAACATGGAAAGAAAGAATGTCAAGGCTGACGTGAAGGAGAAGGCTTGTTGGTGATGATATAGAAAAGGTATATGTACCCATCATGAGAGTGGAGAGGGAGGAGAGGTGGTGGTGGGGTAGCCCGTAGTATGGTAGGTTGGTAAGAAGAAAGAGCTGACCAAAATGAGAGAGGGGATAGAGAGGTTAGACTATTGAGAGTCTAAGGTAAATCTGTTTGATATCTAGGTATTTTTTAAGAGTAGTAGGTTTTGAATTTCTCTCATTATTTACAAGCCAATCTAAAGATGTTGATAAGTCATTCAGAGAATTATCAACTTTGTCAATTTTTTGGAAAACATGGTCAAATTTAGGCTAAGAGTTGTACATAACTAATTATAGTATTTATGTCATCTCCAGATTTATGTAAATTGTTTAAAATTTGGTCTAACTGGGTTTGGATTTTGGCATAGCCTATTTGAGACCATTATGACTATCTAAAACTATACTTCCTATTTTTTGTACATTAGTGTGAATCGTAGCAATAGAATATTTTAAGTATAAAATATTAGTACATAGATCATCTACATTTTTTTGTACATGTTCAAAGAACCTGGTAATATAATTTATTTTCTTGAATTTGTTAGAAGGTTCTTATTCCTCAGCTAACTTGGACTATTGGGTTGGAAAGCATATTAAAAATATATATATTTTTCCATGTTTAGTTTTGAAGTTTCCTCTAAGAGGTGGTCATCTACCATTCTTATATAATTATTCTTCTTGCTCTTTGTACCATTTGATCGTCTCTAATCTGGGTAGGGTCTGAGCCATATTACAGAAAGGATGATCATGTTCTACTCCTTTTCCCTTATTTTTGGCTTTAGTTGCAGGTTTGAATGGATCAAGGATATTAACATTATCATATATTGTAGGCTAGAAAGGATTTTTACCTTTTTTATATGAGTATCATCAACTTCAACATAAAATTGGGCTTTCTTCTTATTGGAGGATGAGCTGAAAGAAGATCTAGCACTGTGGAGCTAATCTTCAAAAGGATTGTTGGAAAAACTTCTAATAGATAATAATGGGGCAAAATACTAATATAGTTTTGAGAAACATTATGCACTAGTCTGGTAACTTCTAACAAATCAGGAGAAACATGCTACATCTATTGAAGCTTCCATCATATAGGAATATGAATTATATTGATATGTCCCTTTTGGAGTTGGAATTCTCTATTAAGGGTTCTTGCATAAGATAGATTTTCCGATATCTTGGGATTATTTGTATTCATTATAGAATACAATGCTTGAATCTGAACTTAAGCATATTTAAATTTTTTAAACATATTTAAACCATGTAGAGAACTGAATATACACCTCAACAATTTAAAGATACATGTTTAACCTCCACACATCTTTATCTCATGCATCAACAGTAAGATTTGGAAAGAAAGTAAAACATACAGAGTTTGTATTTAGCCTATAGACTAGATAACTGACAGGCATGATTATATTCAACTTTTCTACGATCATAGAGTGTAAGATATGACATAGGTTGAATTTTTTTTGGAATACATGACCCAATAGTGACTTGGATATCACCAAAATGAAAAAAATTATGTAAAAACAAGGCCATCAAAGTTGTTTACTCTAATGATAATGCAACAACATGGTGGGATATTGTAGATGAGGATCTTTATTTATAAGATAACATTTTTGAACCTATAATTAAAGAATTTGATGATGAAGATGAAGAAATATTAAATGACCTTGTTGACACATTACAAGCAGTAGAAAGACAAATGGAATTAAAATGAATACTTTAAAGAATGGTCGACAGTGATGATGAATCCAATAGGCAGATTCAACAGAAGAGGAAGAGGCAAGTCAAGCAGACTTTTTAGAGAAAGAAGTTGGAGAAATAGACCATCTAGTAATGGTTACCAATAATATCAAAATTATCAAAGGAAATTTCAATGGATGAATGGGTTTGAATCAAATATTCCTATCACAGGTAAGTACTCCTCCATTAAAATTTAACATTATTACTATAGAGAGAAAAGATAGGAAATATACCATAAATTATGCCCTAATCATTCAGCCCTTTACTTTACCAATCTCCTTGTCCACCTTACTATCCACTAAATTCCATGATTTATGATGAGAATTTTGTCCCAAATTCCTCATAAATATCTAGGCCAATATCGTATTGCAATTCAAGAAGATTATGAAGAAGAAATTGACATTAAGATTCTCCAAATGATTGAAGACCCTAACAATATCAAGTTAGTCGTGTATGTTCTTGAACCTACACCAGAATTAGAACCACATTATCTAGTCCATCTAGTTATAGGTAAGTTCTCCCAATATATCACAAACACTATCAATGGTAAACAATATGAAGCACAAGTTGACACAAGAGATTCATTATCCTTCTATAGAGCACCTATTTTGAAAAAAGTGGGAACAACTTACTCAAAAGACCACTTATACAACATGTGATGTCCAAAAAAAAATATTGGAATCAAGTAACACTAAGAGGGGGGGTGAATCAGTGTTCTGCAAAATTTAACTTTATTAACTTGATCTTTAAACCACTTATAGCATTGAACCAAAAGAAAGATGAAAGAACACAAGGAAATCAACCACAAAACCATAACACAAGGATTTTTACATGGAAACCCTGTTAGGGGAAAAACCACAGTGGAGGTTAATCCAAAATATGAATATACTCAAAATAAGTGTTTACAAATGGGGAATGCACATGCATTCAGACACACTGCCTACATCTCACTGCTCAAATACAAAAGGCTTACTACCCAAAAGAAGACTCGTTGTCTTACAGTCATAGTTGGAAGACAACTAGAGTGGATGAACTATGAGATAGCATTTTCTAATGCTAGATCATAGTTTCGGTTAAGCACATTGATCACATTCTTCACATTTTGTCTGATTCTGCTCTTGAAACTTTGTCTTCTTTAATTCGAATCACCAATCTTGGTTCTACTCAAATGAAACTACACACAATCGATCTATATTCCTTTTGAATTTTGCATCATATCGTATCACACATCAAAATGATATGAATAATTGATTATATATATCCATGACTAGAGATTAGAACAACTGCATGTCGGCTTTAACAAAATATGAAATGTATGTACAAACTTTCAGCCCAATCCATAGACAATTATCAATGCGAACAAGACAATGTCAGCTAAAACATAGTAAGGACCCAAAACATGTCTCAAACACGAAACACCTTAAACAATTATGCCTCGAAGATTCACAACACACTACACTCATCTAGTCGGCCTTTCTGCACTGTTAGACTGAAAATCAATAAACTGGATCTTCAAACTTGCACACCAATCAATATGACACCCTATGATTCAAAGATAAGATAGTTAATACATCAAAATACCTTCCCTAAGATCCACAACACAAAATGATAACAAGAATTTACATATGAGTCAATGTACACAACTCTGTCAGATTCCCTGTTTTAGCTTTGACAACTAACACATATCTTCAATCTGACTTCCAGTATAGGAAAATACTGAAGTGCGGATAGGAATACTGATTAGGGTTTCCATCAATGACAACACTAGATGACTTGTGCAGTGTCTCTTACCAACAAAAAATTCATAAGTGATAAATATAGTCATCAACTTATAGAACTAGAAGGAAAGATATTCAAAATGTAACTTCTTTGTCATGGAACAAATGCCTGTAGATGTACTTATGGGAGGAAACTTTATAGATAGATATAGACCTTATGGATGTACAAAGAAGAGTATAATGTTCACCTTGAATGGTGAAAAAAATTAGTACGAGTCCTAGGTTAATATATTCTTTTGAGAAATATATGTTGGGAAAATGTATCTCAACCTTTCAATTACATTAGGCTTCGAGGGGTCTGGGGGCCCGAAAGCCAATTTCTATTTATATTTTATTATTGTAAATATGGATTGTTCATCATTAGATCTTAATCTGATAATATATATTTTTTTGGATTGACTTTCCCTAGAAGGCAACCCTATTTTATGAGGGTGTTGTATTATGGTTGTATATTGCGATGTATTCTAAGAGCTAGATAGCGATTGTGTTTCCTCTAAATCTCTCATTAGCGATATTCCTGTGAGAAGCTTTCTCTACAAGTATATTGCAATCTTCGTTAATTTTTAATAATATATTGGGCATCTTTTGGAGTGTGGGGTTTTTCTCCCAAAAGGGTTTTCCCCACGTAAATCATTGTGTTGTGGTATGCGGAATATTTATGTTTATTTTTGTTTAAGTTTTTGGAACTATTGAAAAGATCTGTAAAGTTTTGCATTATCCTCCACTCAAGATTAGTGTAGTAATTTGTTTTGCTACCTTATCTTCCTTACAATATCCAAATATAAATAGAATCCAGATTTTTAAACCTCTTCCTGAACTTAAGGCAACACTGATTCAAGCAGTATGTTCAAATGATCCCCAAAAGTTTTGGAAAAAAGAAATGTCAAAAATGGAGACTAGATTACATGGTGGAAAGATCAAATGTGGGAAAATAATTTTGATACATACTCATGACTATATTGATATGGCCCAAGTTATTGATGAGCTCAAAAAGGGAAATATATAAAACACTATCAATTTGATTATAATTGTTATGCTTTTATGGTATGCACAAAAGTTGAGAAAAGAAGGAAAAACAAAAGAATGGTTATTAATTATAGGCCTCTAAATGCAATCACTCTTCCATTCCCTTATCCAATACCAAATAAGTCATATTTATTGGAAAAAAAATCTAACTCAAAAATATTTTCTTGATTTGATTGCAAGTCAGGTTTTTATCAAATCTATGTCTAGGAGGAAGATCAACATAAAACTGCTTTCAGTTGCCCATTTGGTCATTTTGAATAGCCTATCATGCCTTTCAGCCTTATGAATGCACCAACACATTCCCAAGAAAGAATGCACAAGATATTCCATGGTTGTGAAGATTTTTTATGTGTTTATATTGATGGTATTCTTATTTTTAGCAAAGACTTTAATGCGCACAAATCTCATATTGAAACATTTTATAGGTTAGCTCTAAATTCTGGTATAATTTTGTCCCTCTCTAAAATTGAATAGTGGATAAACTCTTGTAAGTTTATAGGAATGATTGTTAATGTTGGATGTTGCTGATATGTGGTTGTCATTGATGTCAACACTATTAGCATTAATGTCATTAGAGGTTGTATATGTCGAGGATATTGAGAAAATTGTAATAAAATAAGTTGCAAGTTGTCAGTAGTGCAGTGAAGTTCAGTATGTTGGCTAGCTTAGTGTGTTGATGATCAGAGGTTGTGGATTAAATGGTTTTTTTTTTAGTATATCTAGTTTATCCACATTAAGTTTCAAAGAACCGTATGAAGATTTGATCGAGTTATGAGTATCTTTGTTCTGACAGTTATTTTTTTGCTTCAGTTGGTGTTCTTGAAAGAAGATAATATGATTATAGTAAGTTGAGTTGTTACAGATGCTTTTGTGGTGATTCATGATGCTCGTGGATGTTTCTAGATCGTTCTCTATTTGTGTTGCACATTTGCATTGATTGTTGTGCTCGCGATTGATGATTTTATTTAGTGTGTTTATGTTTTTCATGTTCATGGTTGATAGGGTGATTGTAACGTTTTGTGGATCTTCGAGGAATAATTGTTTGAGGTGTTTCATGTTCAAGGATGTTGTTTTGGGTCCTCACTATGTTATGGTTGACATTGGTTGATTTGTATTAATTATTTTTTATTGATTTGGGCTAACAATTTGTACACATTTAATTATTTTGTTGAAGCTGACATGGAGTTGATGTAATTCCTAGTTGTAGATATATATGAGTGATTGTTTATTCCATTTGAAGGTATGAGATGTGTGAATAATGTCCTAATCATTTGAAGGTAGAAGTAGAGTATGAAGAAGAGTGATCAAAGTGTGAAGAAGTGTTCATGTGCTTAACTGGAACTGTAATCAGGCATTAGCAAATGTTATTTTCTCAGTTCAAAATCTTGTGGATGTAATCCAAATGTTTTTGTAAGATAGTGTGTCTTCCTTTGGGTAGTAAGCCTTGTTGTAATTGAGCAGTGAGCTCTAGAAATGTGCCTAAATGCATGTGTATTCCCCATTTATTCCTTTATACTTTTAACAGGATATAATTTTGTGGACTAACCTCCACCGTGGTTTTTCCCCTAACAAGGTTTCCATGTAAAAAAATCTTGGTGTTATGTGTGTTTCTAATGTGGTGATGGTTTATGGTTTCATGTTTATTTATCATATCTGAGAATAAGGTTAATAAGTTAAAAAGTT
The DNA here is from genome assembly GCA_007258455.2 of Sequoia sempervirens. Taxonomy (NCBI): domain Eukaryota; kingdom Viridiplantae; phylum Streptophyta; class Pinopsida; order Cupressales; family Cupressaceae; genus Sequoia; species Sequoia sempervirens. The sequence continues at coordinate 21,968 of VDFB02116974.1, read as the reverse complement.
TGTGACAACTGATTCACCCCTCCCCTCTCAGTTTTCTTCCCTTGTGTTGCCAACAATTGGTATTGGAGAAGGTTCCTTGGAAGAAGTTTAATAGCTTGAGGTGATCCAAGATGGCGACATATAAGAAGGATAGTCTGAGATTTGATGGAACTAATTATTCTCTGTGGAAGACTTGAATGGAGTGTCATCTGAGATGCATTGGTGAACCCTTCTAGAACATTACAAGGAATAGGTATATCATCCCACAAAATGGTCCTTCTACTGCTACCAAGATTAAGGATGTCGAGCACAATATTAGGGCTAAGGAAGCATTGTGACTGATTCTAAGATGACAAATGTAATGGATCTAAAGACTGCTTATGAGATCTGGAAAAAGTTGGAAACTTTGTATGAAGGTGATGCACATGTGAAGATTGCTAAGCTGCAAAGTCTAAAAGGGAAATATGAAATGTTGAGAATGGGTGATATGAGAGCATTACTTCTTTTATGCAAAGAGTGAATGAACTTGTTTGTAGTATCAGATGTGCTGGTGGAACATTGGAAGAATCAAAGATTGTTGCTAAAGTGCTTAGATCCTTGCCTGCTGCATATAAATCCAAAGCTATAGTTATTGAGGAGATCCAGACCATGACAAATGTAACCAGAGATATGTTGATTGGTAAGCTTACTACTTTTGAGTTAAGTGAATTTGGTGATGCTCTTTCTAAGACAAAATCTACATTCAAAGCTACTATCTCTGCAAAAGATAAGCAAAGATATTATTTGGGAGAAAGTTCTTCTAGAAAGATATTCAAGTATGAGGAGGAAATGAGAGATATTGAAGAAGAAGAGAGAAAAATAGACGAGCTTGAAGCACTTATTGTCAAGAGAGAAGCCAGAGGAGAAGGTAAGTATAAAGGGAAATTTCCTATTAATTTTTTTTCTTGCAATAAGATAGGTCATTTTGCCTCAAGGTGTCTGGAAAGAGTTCCTAAGCCAAGATCCAACAAGCCTAGATTTCAAAGAAAGTGTTATTTTTCTGCTAATGAAGGTGTGACAGATGATGAATCTGATAAAGGGAATGTAAGTGAGGATGAATGGGTATTTATTGCTATCAAGGAAAATGATCTAGCCACTACTGAATCTACTAGTTACACAAATGTGGAGAAAGCTCTAGCAGCTAGAATTGAAGAAAAAGATGAATGGGTGATTGATAGTGGATTCTCTCATCACATGGCAGGTGATAAAAGTAAATTTGTGAGCTTGGAAAAGTATGATGGTGGTGATGTAAGATATGGTGATGACAAATATGGTGTAATCTATGGCAGAGGATCCATTTCTCTATATGGTAAGCATAATACTAATGATGTCCTATATGTAGAAGGTTTGAAGCATAATCTCTTAAGTGTTGGAAAAATGGTTGACAAGGGATACAATATTCAATTCAAGAATGGAAAGTGTAGAATATTGGGAAGTTTTGGAAATGTGATTGCATCAGGTACAAAAAAAAAAGGTAATGTCTTTCACCTAAATGTTGCTAGTAAAAGTTGTCTGACTGCTCAAGTTGATGAAGGTTGGTTGTGGCATAGGAGAATGCATCATGTTAACTTTGAAAATATTATCAAGATCAGTTCTACTCAGGATGTGAGAGATCTTCCTAAGTTGATGAAACCTACTAATTCCATATGCAAAGAATGTCAGTTAGGGAAGAAAACTATAATTTCATTTCAGAGCAAACAACATTGTTCAAATGAAGTGTTGGAGCTTGTGCATACTGACTTGTGTGGTCCTTCTCAAGTCAGAATTTTACAAGGTTACAGGTATTTCATGTTACTCATTGATTATTATTCTAGAATGATGTGGGTTACTTTATTAAGGGAAAAATCTAAAGCTCTGGAGAAGTTCAAGATTTTTAAGGCTATGGTTGAGACAAAGACTGGTTTGAAGATTAAATGTTTAAGATCAGATAGAGGTGGTGAATTCACTTCTAGTGAGTTTAATTCTTTTTGTGAAGAGCATGGGATAAAGAGACAGTTATCTGCACCATGGACCCCTCAACAAAATGGAGTTGTGGAAAGGAAGAACGAGACAATTGAAGAAGCTTCTAGGACTATGATGTTGGAAGGAAATGTTCCTCATATCTACTGGAGAGAAGTTGTGAGTAGTGTTGTTTACACTCTCAATTGGATTCAAGTCAAAGGTGATACCGGTAAGACTCCTTATGAGCTATGGTATGGTCATAAGCCTATTGTTAGATAATTTAAAATATTTGGAAGTAAATTCTTTATCAAAAGAGATGAAGATATAGGAAAGTTTGATGCTAGAAGTGATGATGGAATCTTTCTTGGTTATTCCACTAAAAGCAAAGCCTACCAGTGCAACAATAAGAGATTGAGGAAAATAGTTGAAAGTGCTAATGTCAAGGTTGATGAAGACATAGTTATACCATCCAGAACCTATGGCTATAATTTAGACAATTAGAATGATAGTTTAGATAAAGGAAAGAAAGTTTAGACTTCAAATCAAGCTCAGATCATTTCAGTGAATCAAGAAAATCAAGAGGAAGGAACTAGTGAAAGTGCAGAAGTGAGATCACAAGAGCCTGAAGTTCAAGAACATCCTAAGACTCCAAGGTATGTAACACTAAATCATTCAGAAGATCAAATTATAGGTGATAAGAAAAAAGGAGTTCAAACTAGGAGAAGGATTGCAGAAGAATAATGTTTGATCTCAAAGACTAAGCCTAATAGTGTCAATGAAGCATGCAAAGATGAACATTGGGTGGAAGCAATGAAAGAAGAGCTACTGCAGATTGAGAAGAATGATACATGGATTCTTGTTCCTAGACCTAAGGACAAAAATATAATTGGAACTAAATGGGTCTTTCAAAACAAACTAAATGAACAAGGTGAAGTTGTTAGAAACAAAGCAAGACTGAGGTGTAAAGGATATTCTCAAATGGAAGGAATTGAATTTGAAGAAACTTCTACCCTTGTTGATAGGATTGAAGTTGTGAGACTGTTTCTTGCTTATGTTGCTTACAAAAACTTCAAGGTTTATCAAATGGATGTCAAGTTAGCATTTATGAATGGTGAATTAGAAGACGAAGTTTATGTTAAGCAACTTGATGGATTTCAATTGACTGATTAGGGAGATATGATTTTTCGGTTGAAGAAAGCATTGTATGGACTCAAGCAAGCCCTAAGAGGATGGTATGCCAGATTGGATAAGTATTTGTTGAAGCTTGGATTTAATAAAGGTACTGCTGATAGTAATTTATATTTTAAAATTGGTCATGATAAAAATTTTATTTTTGAAGTCTTTGTTGATGATATCATTTTTGGAGGAGATGATAGTTTGTGCATGAAGTTTGTGGATGAGATGCAGAGTGAGTTTGAGATGTCTATGATTAGAGAGATGAAATTATTTTTGGGATTGCAAATTACTTAGCTAGATAAAGGGATTTTTATATCTCAGTCCAAGTATGTGAAAGAATTGCTAAAGAAGTTTGGTATGGAAGATTCAAATCCAGTTGGTACACCTATGGTGATCAAATGTAAGTTGACACAAGATGATGATTCGCCTAAGGAAAATCAGACTAGATACAGATCGATGATTGGTGGATTGTTTTATTTGACTCAAACTAGACCTGATATCATGAATGTCGTATGAATTGTTGCAAGATTTTAAGTTGATCCTAAGGAATCTCATATAACAGTTATGAAGAGGATTTCTAGATACTTGAAGGGAATAGTTGATTTTGGCCTATGGTATCCTAAAGATGATGACCTTACTTTGAGTGCTTTTACTGATGCTAAATGGGTAGGAGATGTGAATGATAGAAAGAGTACTAGTGGTGGTGCATTTTTCTTGGGAAGAAGTAAATTTCATGGTTAAGTAAGAAGCAAAATGTCATTTCCTTATCTACTATAGAGGCAAAATACATTGTTGTTGCTAACAATTGTACTCAAGTTTTGTGGATGAAGCAAATGTTGAAAGATATCAGAGTTGTGTATGATGAACCTATTGCTATATTCTATGATAATTCAAGTGCAATTAAAATTTCTAAGAATCTAGTGTTGCATTCAAAGACCAAGCATATATCTATCAAGTTTCACTTTTTGAGAGAGAAGGTGAGTGAAAAGGAAGTCAGATTGGAGTATGTGCCTACTAAGGAACAAATTGCATATATCTTTACCAAGCCTTTTCCTAAGGATGTTTTTGAGTATCTCAAAGGGAAGCTAGGGGTGATTACCCCTTCTAATCAAAACTAAGATGCATTTATTTGCATCAGTATGTGCATTTCATAGTCATATCTTGATCTAGATTGATGTTGTGGTGGCTGCTACTCAGGGGGAGTAGTCAGATGTTTAAAATTGTGGTTCAGAGCTTGTGTGGAGAAAGATACACATTATATTTGTCATATTGTGGTATGTATCTTTTTCATTGATTTAAAAGGGGGGGAAGAGTCATGTGAAAGAGTTGAGGAGAAAAGAGTCAATGCCTAAGGGGGAGAAAGTGCTAAGAGAAAGTTGCGTTGATGGTATTTTTCACATCATGCATTACCATCAATGCCAAAGGGCAATATTTTTGGATGTTGTTGATATGTGGTTGTAATTGATGTCAACACTATTAGCATTAATGTCATTAGAGGTTTTATATGTCGAGGATATTGAGAAAATTGTAATAAAATAAGTTGCAGGTTGTCAATGGTGCAGTGAAGTTCAGTATGTTGGCTAGCTCAGTGTGTTGATGATCAGAGGTTGTGGATTAAAGGGTTTTTTGTCGAGTATATTTATTTTATCCACGTTAATTTTTAGAGATCCGCATTAAAATTTGATCAAGTTATGAGTATTTGTGTTTTGATAGTTATTTTGTTGCTTCAATTGGTGTTCCTGAAAGAAGATAATGTGGTTCTAGTAAGTTGAGTTGTTGCAGATGCTTCTGTGGTGATTCATGATGCTCGTGGATGTTTCTAGATCATGCTCTATTTGTGTTGCACATTTGCATTGATTGTTGTGATCACGATTGATGATTTTCTTTTGTGTGTTCATGTTTTTCATGTTCATGGCCGACAGGGTGATTGTAGTGTGTTGTGGATCTTCGAGGAATAATTTTTCAAGGTGTTTCATGTTCAAGGATGTTGTTTTGGGTCCTCACTATGTTGTGGCCAACATTGGTTGATTCATATTAATAATTGTTTATTGATTTTGGCCGACAGTTTGTACACATTTTATTATTTTTTTGAAGCCAACATGGAGTTGATGTAATTCCTAGTTGTGAATATATATGAGTGATTTTTTATTCTATTTGAAGGTATGAGATGTGCAAATAATGTCCTAATCATTCAAAGGCAAAAGAAGAGTGTGAAGAAGTGTTCATGTGCTTAATTGGAACTATAATCAGGCATTAGCAGATGCTATTTTCTCAGTTCAAAATCTTGTGGATGTAATCCGAATGTTTTTGTAAGATAGTGTGTCTTCCTTTGGGAAGTAAGCCTTGTTGTAATTGAGCAATGAACTCTAGGAAATGTGCTTGAATGCATGTGCATTCCCCATTTACTCCTTTATACTTTTAACAAGGTATAATTTTGTGGACTAACCTCCACTGTGGTTTTTCCTCTAACAGGGTTTCCACATAAAAAATCTTGGTGTTATGTGTGTTTTTGATGTGGTGATGGTTTATGCTTTCATGTTTATTTATTAGATCTGAGAATAAGGCTAATAAGTTTAATAAGTTTAAATTTCTATGAAAACTGATTCAGCCCCCCTCTCAATTTCCTGCCCTTGTGTTTCCAATAGTTAATGCTAGGGAACTTGAGGTCCAACCTCGTATTAAGGAAAATATTTTTAAATTCCAACCTCCTTTAAATACTAAGGAGCTGCAAGTATTCTTAGATATATTAAATTATGTAAATATTTTTTATCTAGGTGTTGACTTTGATTGAGAAACATTACAATAGCTACTCACCAAGAAAAAACCTCAATGGTTTGAAGTCCATACTACTACTGTAAAAAATATCCAACAAAAGGTACAATCTCTTCATGTTTTACATGTTTGAATAACTAATAATATTTTTGTATAAAGATGCTTCAAATTATGCATGGAGAGGACACATGCTTTTTCAAGGAAGGAAAGGAACTAATAGCTGAATATGCTAGTGGATTTTTCCCTAAAAATGTTATAAAATGGATTTGATTTGATAAATAAATTTATAGAGTTATTAAAAATATGAAGAAATTTGTATTAAAATTAATGCATCTAAAACATTTTATCATTAGGACATATTGTAGCAGATTCTTGAATTTTAATGAAAAGGATCATGGAAGAAAATATGGTGGAGGAAAATATCTAAGATGGCAAGAGTATCTTAACCAATTCAATTATGAAGCACAACATATCTTAGGAAAATAAAATATTCTTGCAGATTATTTGAGTAGACAACCTCCTAATGTGTTTATGCAAAATCCTACTGCCTCATCCAGTTACCCAAGGTTTATAATGGAAAATAATTTTGAATTCTATTTTAGAACCTTAATAAATTTACCCAAAGAATAATTTTGATGAAAGGAGTAAACCTTAAAGACTGGGATTATGCTACTTCAGTGGTAGAAACACTAGTACACTTAGGTTGTATTTCTACTCTTGATATAACCAACGAAGGATATGGTTAGTTCACTACATTAAAGCTTAATGGAGGTCATCCTTATTATTTTCTGTTGTATCTCATTAGAATACCATTCTTCACATGGTTGATTTCATGTTCTCCTCATATCACTCCTCATATTCGATATTTCTTCAAATATATTGGTCCAAAACATGCTAATCCTGATTATTTATTAAGTCAAGATATTGTTCAAGGATTATTGTCAAATTAAGATTAAAGTGGGAATACATTTATTTTCTCCTCAATTGGGATATGACAATAATCATCAATATTGGAACATCCATCCTAAGTTCCAAATACATGCCAGATGGAGACCACTTGAGTGAAAGCAAGTATTTGATCATGGTGAATTGACACCTCTGATTCCATCTCTTGCATCAAGTTCAAGTGGAAGTTGAATAATATGTATCATCCTGGTAGAAGGTAGTGGGATTCCATTTGTAAAGGACTATCAATGGCAGTGCTTTATGATAGATAAACCTCCTTTTGGTTAATCGATTTACCAGTAACCTAAGTCATATTCCTTTTTACCTTCTATTTTGGTCATTTCTCTATTATAAATAAACCTATGCAGAAGCATTATAGGCATTAGGTTTTGTTTAGTCATAGAATCTTTAGAAAGTTTGGGTCTAATTTTGCAAGTATATAGAGTATGTTCTATCTTTGTGTGTAATTGTGAATTGAGACACTATAAATATTAATCTTGCATGTTTGTAATCAATTTTTGAGTAATATTAAGAATCCCTAACCATTTAGCCATAGCCTCCACCACTGTACTAAAGAAAGCAAGCATCAAAATCAAGAGTACTGTGCATGGAAAGAATGAAATACTATTCAATCTTGTTAAAGGATTTTTCAAAATCAATTTTAATGAAGCTAGCATGTTGACTAAATAAATAATCCCATGATATACATGCACTTAATGAAACTACTTTGCTCAAGACAAACCACTAGAGGGAGAAATTATGAATGCTTAATGCTAGGGTTTCAACAATGATCTCATAGAAGACATTGAGAAGGGTGATGGGTCTCTAGTTGTAAATTAGCTTAGGATCATTAGATCTAGGTATGAACTTGATTTTTTTTTTTAATAATAGGCCCTAATAATTATTTTTGGTAATGCTTCAAGATAAATAATATAAATCCTCACCAACAGTATCCTAAATAGTTTTATGGAATTCACAAGGGAAACCATCACAACCTTGAGCTTTGTAAATTTTTATACTTAACACTACCTCATAAAAATATTGCAATGAAAGTGATTGATCACAAATCACTCGTTGTGAAGTAGAGAGTTCAAAGGGAACCACATCAACATATTGTTTCAAGCAAGCTCTTATGCAAGGAGGGATCTTGAACCTAAAGCCTACTTGTAATGATGAAAAGAATCTTAGATGACAAGAGGCAATTTCGTTAAAAGGGTGTTGGCCTCATGAATGGATTTTAATTTATTAGAGGAGTGTTTCACCCTCAAGAACTGAAAGAACTCCTTAGACATCATATAACCAACCTTCATCTAATGAAGCCTGGTGTTGGTTTGGGCTCTATCAACCAAATAATCTTCAACAAATTATTTCAAGTGGTACAATTTTGTAGCCTACAACTAAAATTGCTAGGAAAAAGGTTGTGCTTCCAAATTCACAATGACACAACTAAGATTAATGGGTATAGAAACATAAGAGAAACAACAAATACAAGCTAGTTTACAATTGTATGTGCACAAAAAACACTTGTGTGTGATAACATCATTCCACTAGTCAATTCACCTAATCCATGTTTAGGATGTAGCAATAGATTCCAAATACATTGGATGTGAGCAAGCATGGGTTGGTGATAGAGAAATGAAGTGTAGAGAAAAATCTACATTTTTTCTACCAAAGATATCTTGAAAGTTCACTTAATACAAAATTAGAACAAAAAATGATCAAAAGTACAATATATGTTAGAGATCTGCCACTAGAAGAGAAATACACTTTACAAAGGAAAATAAAGGTTGAGCTAACAACATGGCCCTATCAAGTCTCTTATTAACATAATTTTATCCATTTCCAAATTGGACCAAATGAACCAAACCAACGCATCATTTTGGTGGCAAATATCAAGATCATAAAAAACTACTTTATTACATATGTTGAACCATGTGTCTCTTTTGTCAACTATCTAACACATGGGAAGGTGACCCGACTTATCAAAGACTACCTCAATCCTATTAATATCACCACACAAAAACCAATTCTTGACTGGCAATATGGCAACAAACTACCACCAAAGGTGACAACCTAGTCCAAAAAAAGTAATTTTTAATATCAAAGAGAACCTATGATGCCTAATTAGATGGGTCACATCCATGAGAAATGAAATGTGGCTACCATTTTGTAGGAATAGATGTACACCCTAGCTCATGATTAATAGTTAAACGAAGGTTGGTCAAATAATATGATAGGAAACAAAAAGCATAGAATCAACAATCTTGATCTCTTACAAATAAAGAATGTCAATGTTTACTAATCTTTTTTATATCATGAACCACACACTTATGAGGAGGGTTTATCGAATCTTGTAAATTATATAAGAGAAATCACTGATCATGATGGTCTGGTATGTCCTAGAGTCCTACCCTTGCAAGCATCATAGTTATGAAAAAAACATTGTCATAAAATCATTAACTTACAAAGGATGACACTTTTCCTAAATATATTATCCTTCGTCCATATCACAACATGGGTTGTAGGAGTACCTAGAAGAAGCCTCATATGAGGATGGAAATGTGGTCAAATTCTCCTCTTGAGAAGAAATAACAGTAGTTGCAAGAAGAGAGCATTTTTATTGTGGTCTACTATTAAGGCACAACAATGTCCTTGGCCTTTTCCAAAGGTTTAATAGTGAGACCAAGGTTTGAACCTACAACTTGCTTATAGATTTTCCTTTGGCAAGAATGGTGGAGCCTTCTCCATCAACAAGAGTTGGTAGCTTTGGTTCCATTCTAATGGCCATTTTTTTATGATTTTCCAACATGGTCCAACATTCATCATTCCTTGTCAAAGTTGATCCACTCACAAGCTTAGAAGTTGGTTTGGTCATAGGTTTATGTTTATAAGATTGCCACATGAAAGAAGTATTAGGAAAGTTAATATGTGCTAATGATCCAAATTATACCTTTCAATTCTAAAGAGCACACCTCAAAATGTAAACTCGGAAAACAAGGTCAATTACTAGGTGAGGCTCATGATCAAACTACAAGTGATTTGGGCCAATTAACAAGAGTGGACAACCTATCTACAAATTTGGATTTTTTGGAAAAAGAGGGTATTCCTAAATATCTTTACAAGACAATTAAAGAGAAACAAAATAATACAATCATAATGCATAGATATACCTTATGTATAAATATGCCCTAAAGATTTTCCATAAGTACCCCTTACACTATCATATTGATCTTTTAGCTCATAGATCTCTAAATACAATGCCACTATTAGGTTATATTGCAACTAAAGAAGCAAAACCAAGTTTATATCCTCATATTATATAACATTAATAGTTTCTTACTTCATGTATAACCTACGAAAAACCTACATATGCATCTCTCTATAAATAGCTAACAAGTGCAAGCTCACAAGATCTATGGTAGAAATAAGCATTAATGAGCTTATGCAAACTAGTAGAACTTACAATTTACAAAGAACTAATAATGTATTTATTATATAAGTGTGGTCAATTATCAAAAGAGGACTATTGCCTTAATCTATTGGTGACAAAATAAAGACTTAAAGAAGAGTGTAAACATATTTAAAAGTCTAAGGCTAAAAGCTAGAAATGAATCAACAAAGAACAAAGAAATAGAGCTACATATGAAATCCCACCACTCTAGTTGCAATTTCTCTTAAAAGCAATTCTAAAAATAGAAAATTCACAAGACAAAACATTATATAACTATCCATAGATGAACAAAGGATCTTTGTGCTATTAATGAAAAGCTTTTACATCTACAATAGAAGGCTAATAAAAATAACAAGAAGCAAGTGAAACTTTCCCTTCACATTTAAAAAAAACCTATTTAAGTATAAGAGTTTCATAAACATGAAGAATTATTACTTGTAAAAACCTTCTCCCTTTAAAAAAAATGAACCACAACTTCAAACATGAACTACAATATTTGATACTAGAGATTACATAGACCAGAGGACACACTACAAAAGTGGCCCAAAGATACTATCTCCATTGAAAGAGCATATATTTGCATCTCTACCATTGCATCTAGGCATTAAATTCACCACAAATCATATAACACGCTCAATCAAACCTCACCCAAAATTTTATATACCTTGAGGATCCAAATTCCAATGATACCAATACTTTCATGCACTACAAGACATTCATTTGGATTGGATCCTCTAAAAAAGGGGGGAAATATCTTCCTTAGATGTACATGTAATTTGTCTATTAAAACCTAACTCCATCAATGGCTAGGAGAGGGGCCAGTAGTTGTGCAAGGTTCAATTGTTGTTATATGACTTGTGCTTATAATACTCAGTCTTACCACATATTTATACTATATATAGTAAATAAATAGTCCACATGTAAATAGAAAAATAACCAAATGTTGGTCAAAATGGACCCATACACGAACACATGAGAACCTATGAATGTTATATCAAAAAACATAAATACTTTCATTAAGAAGTGAAATAAATATTTTTTGTTTCAAATAAAATATCATAGCTCTTCGCTATAAGTGTCATTTATAAAATAAATGCCCATTTTAAAATAAGACTCATTTAAACAAGTATTATTATCATAGTGAAAAAATATTGTTCTTATGTGTACAACTTTTGGGGTAGCAATACATTGGAGTATTTCATATTAATAATTTGTCCTACAACAAGTATAAAAGGTGAGCACAACAAATACCATGTATTTTCCCATTAAATGTGGAAGATTTTCAAAAAGTTTATGTTCAACTATTGATCCATTTTGTTTGATATAATTTATATTTTAAATAATTATGTGTTGTTTTTATAACAACAAATGGTTTGTTTGTGTTCAACTATCGATCCATTTGCGTTGAATATAGAAATTGGAGATAACAAAGATTTATGGTTACCAAATAGGTATTTGGCCCATTTAAGTTGCATATAAGTTTTATTTTAAATTAAAATATGATATTCTACAAGCAACAAATGGTATTTTTTTTGTTCAATTTGGCCCCTCTCCCCTAATACAAATTAAATTGGTCAAATCTTTTAAAAGTCAAATTTGGACACTTCTCAATAGATGTTGATGTGGCAAGTTGCATGATGAATCACACCTCCAAATCTTAATTATAGATAGATAAGAGACCAATCCGCATTTAAAAAAAACATTAGGTCCAACGATATCAATTGCTACATGCTCACAAAATTATCCCGCACTACCCCTCTCCCCTAATGCAAATTAAATGGTTGAAAAATGGCAGAGCCTCCAATGAGTTAGTTCTCTTATAAAATTTCCATAAAGAATAGTATCCACCTGATTGGCCCCTACAAAACGCAAGAGAAAAAAGAGTAAAAATTTCCTGTCATTTAGTGGCATGATCAAAATTGACAAGCGCTAAAGCTAAAATAACATCAAGGGAGATGGAGTCCTTGCCTTGTGACATACCTTCAATTCAAGCTTCTCACAGGTAAACAATACCTAAAAAAAAGAGACAATAAACCCAAACGGCTAAAGAAACTCCACGAAGGCTGAACCAAGCTTCACTCACAGGATGCTCTTAGCGGTTTTCAACCCTTAAAATCAAATCCGTACTTTCACATTTAATCAGTCTAATTAATTAGTATCTTTGATTTCAAAGACGAGGTGTACCAACAAACATAAGGCAACGTGCCGTGTGTTTGTTTGTCCACAAAAAATGGCAATGAAACCAAATTTTGATTCAACAACGTCAGACTCAATGAAACATCTCATGCGATGATTCAGTTATTAAGCTACCTAAAGAAGGTCCAGAATATGGAGAGTCATCGGTGGCCTAAGTTAATCATGAAAGAAGAGCTAACTAGAAGAAAGAACACCTGGATGAAACAAAATATCAAATGGATGAAAAAATGGGATGTTGAGATGCATGAATGCCCAAACACAAATGAAGAAATAAAAAAATATGTGAGAAAAAAATTTAAATATGCTATATGGATGAAAAAAGCAGGACGCAAAAAGGATTACTATATCAAAGAATTCAATCCCACGAGGGATCACGAAGAAAAGGCCTATATAGGCGCGAATATCAAATGGAAAGCAAAAATGTTGATTGCCCAATTGCGTACTAGTTCGCATCATCTTAGGTGCGAAACGGGCAGGTGGGTGGTTCCTAAAGAGGAGTGGGAAAATAGAAAATGTCGTTTTTGTAACATGGGTATGGTGGAGACGGAATGGCATTTCACCATGGAGTGTTCAGCGTATAAAGACATCGGGCTAGTTATGGGGTCACCGTGCAGGTCGATAATTTAAATACTCTGTTTGAAGAATCAAGGTTAGACAAAGTTGCAAACTTCATCATCAAAATTCACTGCAGGAGGGCTGATCTTGAACGGAGTTTACAATCTGCTTAGGGCCTTTTATGGGTGGCTCTTGTGCTGGTCTTGGGTCCCTTAGGCTTCTTTGGCCTCGTGGACGTCATTAAAATTTTTCATTTCATTTCATTTCATGCGCGTGAGTGATGACCATGCAAAACTGGCACTCGATGTTTCAGTTAACACAGCTAATTATGAGAATTCCCTTCGCTTTAAAGATCTGATTCAACACCGTTGAAGTTATCGAGTACACTAGCCAGGTGCTTTAATAAATAGCTTTTTAAAAATTAGTTGTTTTCACATTTAGTCTAATCCATCCCAGTTATGATTCCAAAGACAAGGTGTACCAAACACAAGCCAACACCGCATCCGTTGTTTATCAGGATCATGGGATTTTAATAAAACATCTCATGGGTGGGTCGATGCAAAACCAGTACATGATGTTTTCAGTTACCATGACCAATTGTTGAGAATTCCTCACACTAAAGATGTTAGCGCCAAGCAATACAACAATTTTCGGTGATATCACTGTCTTCAAAACCATGCAACCCTTCTATGGGTTAAAGTGTTTTTAAACTGTGTTGCGATGAAAAAATCCTCTTTTAATGTCGCAAATGGTTTTAGTTCCCCCTTGCGAACGATATGGTAATACACTCAAAATATTTAATAATTTTGCATCACACCTCAAGACTTCCCAAGAGATCAGATTCAGACTTCATATAATATCAACTATTTAATCTCCATGGTATGAGAATAAAGCTCAAAGCCGTATCAAATTTAATCCTCCATAGCTTGATGGGACCCGAAGGTTTTAAGTTGCTGCTAGCAGAACAGGACTCCATTCAAATCCGGTATATAGTTATTTATTCAATTATCACCAATGATACAATCCAAACATGTTAAGGTTGTTCAGATTCAGCTATATTAATCAATAAATCAACACTACTATGATTTCTAGTATACGAATATAAAGCCAATGTTGCTTGTACTTAGTCCTGCAATAAAATAAATGGGTTCGAGGTTTCAGAATGGAAAGGGCCCATCCTCAATACTGCATATATTATTTATTCAAATCTCACCCCTGATACACTTTAAACATACAAAGGCTGTTCAGATCGAGACTTACAATCACCAGAAGCAGATAAACTGTCTAATCTTCAGAACTTTTACAAAATAAGAGTTTGCATTAAAGGTATTGCACCATGTTCAAGAAACATCGAATATAGGCACAGCCTGCATATTATTATGAGCCACCATTCAATTTAGTGCAATGTATGAACAAGATTTAGTATAGGATAGCAAAATACATAGACAAATTTACTTTCATAGGTCGAGGAGAACGCACAATCTACACTTTGTCGGGATTAATAGAGCAACTGAACTGTTTGAATTCTAGGCTAAACATATTATGTTTCATTTATCAGGACTACGTATACATTATAGCAGTCTCGACAATCGTCAACCTATTTACTTCTTAAACATGAGGAGAACATATCACAAATTTACAATTTATCATTAATGTTCTAACACTGTTGAGGTTACATGCCCACAGAAATATTTGTAGTTATAAAAATGCAATCCAGATGTTCTGTACATTACATGTTTGAGACATCTTTTATCCTCCATTAGAAAAGAGCCAGACAAAATATTAATGAAGTAAATACAACACAAGAAGATGTCGTCCAAAGGAGTTAATTTACAATATGGTGCGTTGATTTAGCCATAATTGTGCAGGTCATTGTTGACGTTCAGTAGTAAGCTCAAGTCCTAAGTTCACATGACAGAAAACCCAAAGGGCCAAAACCAAATACATAACTGTTTGTTAGGTACATAAACAGGTGGTACGAATCTCTTAAAATGCCGAGAAAGCAGACAAAGCAAACTTGACATGGTACAGGGTCAACAATCTGTGTAACATCCTACTTTTCATAAACTGCTACTTAGCTCGTAAATTTCAGTAGGATAATGCCGTAGTACAATGCCTTAGGTGGAGATGGAGAATGTTGTATTCCATCAAAATTAATGAGAGTAAGCCAACAATATTCAGAACAGAAAAGGTAGATTCTATGCACAATTAGTCAGAATAAAGATAACAATGCCCAACAATTCACCTACCAAACTTCATAGGGGCAGATAAACAATAAAAGATTGAAAAGGTAAAATTGTAATTAGGCCATCTTGAAATTTTTCGTAATTACAGATGTCTATTGATGATGACCGTAGACAAACATTGAATATTTTTCTTCTCGAGAAGTGACTCAAATTTGCCAGGCTTTTCACCAGGAGGAACGAATTTTTCTAGATGTAATCCTGATGACCTGTATAAATCCAACAATACATTTTCCCCCTTCTCTCTCTTCAGAACATCAAAAATAGTAGCAAGCACATCTACTGCAAGACCCATTTCTAATAGACTCCCTGGTTCTAGTCCTCCCTCCTCAAGTGGCACTACTATATCACGAATAGACAATAAGTTTGCACCAACCAACTTTCCAAGAATCTTACCAAGGAACTCAGGGGCCTTTGGTGCATCAACAACAGAATCCTCCAATGATGCTATTACCTTCTCCAAGCTACAAAACCAATGTGGTGTCAGTCATAATAACATGTAACTTGGGGTATTGCAATTAGTAAATTCAAACTCAAAGATATACAGTCTACAACTCAAAGTTATACAATCTACAAACATATTGAAATGTCACCCCCACCCTTTGATGAGTTGCTCTTGACTTAGCAAAGATGGCTCAGTTTTGCATAGATATATCAACAGATTCCCGAGGAGATCCCTTTCCACATCTTTCCTATCAAAAGAATCCATTATCCAAAGTGACACTAAAGTTGGATGATACCATGGCGATTTAAGATCAGACACACACAAAGTTGCCTCCTTCAGGTCTCTAACACTGCACAATACCCATAAAGAAATCAAAAAATGTCAGAGAAGCATGTTAACATCTATAGAAAACACAATAAACTGTACATGAACGTTCATACGACCAACCTGTAATATTCCTTTATTGCCATATCAGATTTGTTTTTAAGTTGTTCTTCACTGAATTCCCTTCCATGAGAGTATTCTTGTTGGTATTCCAGACTTGCAGCCCTCCCACCTCTGTCAAAAGAAGAATATGAACCCCTATAATCTCTTCTTTCATTACTCAAAGCATTTCTTTCTGAGATACCTGCCCTTGGAAACGATAACTTTTCTCCAACAGAAGTCCTAAATGAATTATCATCTCTTGTACCATATGATATCCGATCAGCTCCTGCATTAGGATTATAACCTTGCATTGAAGCCAGGCTTCCTCGCCTATTACTCCCTGATGCCATTAGTGGACCATCTACTAGGGAACTTCTATTAGATTGCAGAGGCTGTCCCCTGCCTGTTATTCCCCTGCCAAGGCCTCCTTGACGACCAAGAGTTAGCTGGCCATCATCAGAGGGTCTATATTGTAAAGGCAAAGGCAATGCCCTATCACTAGTCATCCTGTCTGTAATTCGAGCATCTTGTGCAATAAAGCCACGCATTCCAGACTGTACCTGTGTGCCTCTCATCCCATTCATATGTGCACCTGAACCCATTGGTGTACCTGGCATAAAAGGCATCTGAGGGCCTCGTGAACCATGATCACGTGGTGTAGATATTCTTCGTCTAGAATGTCCCATGCTTGGAGCTCGAGTTAATTGACCTCCCAGTGCTTGTTGTCGTTCCTGAGCAGCATCCCTGTGGACTTCCTCAATTTTCTTTGGTCCATCAACTTTTCTCCTTTGTTGCCATCCATTCCTTCTCAGATCAATCACATCCTTCAACATAAACCTCAGTTGTGTAGGCAGTGCTTGGTTATTTGCCATTTTTTTTATTCTCTCAAAGTAAGCATCAACATGCTCTTTTGCTTTTGGATGGTCAATCATATGCCCAATTGTACTCATCAACTTACATAGAGATTCAACATTTTCCTCATCTGGCTTCTGATATTCACCAAGTAATTTTTTGATGCATTCGTGCATTATTCTTTCAGTCAACATACTTTCCTTATAGAGATCACCAATAAACCATATATTTCCTAGCATCCGCCTTCTTTGTGCAGCCCTTTTTTCCTCCCGCTCTTCTTTTGAAAGATTTATTTCACCATCTTCAGCCATCTCAGCTTCAGCCTGTTCTCTTTCATCCCTTTCAAATTCCTCCTGACACTTATTCAAAAGAACTCGCCTAAACATAACCCTTTCATTATCTTCATAAAACTCGGGCAATCCAGCAGCAAGCTGAACACAAAATTTTGCATACATTTCACAAAATGTTGGTTTCATCAATACTTCGTCAAATATTTGAGATACTACACCTGTAAGGCAAACTGCAGAATCAATATTCACTTCTTTGACCTGCAAAAAGAGTTTCTCAAAATTTTGAGGTGTCAATTTATTAAGAATGGACTTTATCTTTCTTTCTTTCAACTCTTCCTTGTCAGAAATCTTGCCCACTTCATAGCAATTATCTGTTTTATGAATTACAGGAAGAGGAATCAACCCCTTCTGCATACCAGATGTCCGCCATCTATCAAAATCTGCAGCATTATTTCTCATCAGTCCACTTTGAGCAAATGATGCTTGGACCAATTGCCCACTGGGGCCAACACCAGGTTGTACACCAAGCATGTTCTTTCCAAAACCAGTGTTGTAACTTTGACCAGGTCGAAATCCCCCAGGACCACCAAGGCCCATCTCCACTCGCATATCACGATCACCAGCATCCATTTGCTTGATCCATTTATCTTCATCCATACTGGGAATATTGCTCCCACGTCGATCAAGCCGAGAATACTCTGGAGTTCTTCCCATGCTTGTCAATGGTTCACCAGTAGGAGCAGCTCCAGCTACTTTACTAAGACAATCCTTCAGCTTTTTCTTCTTCTTATTGCCAACTGCCTTGGGTACATCACCAGTGTTTGTAATTTTATTGTTTGAAAAAGCATTCAAAGAACTTTTGGTTTCCTTTTCTGTCACCATTTGCTTGATCCATTTATCTTCATCCATACTGAGAATATTGCTCCCACGTCGATCAAGCCGGGAATACTCTAGAGTTCTTCCCATGCTTGTCAATGGTTCACCCTCTGAATAGTGGCTAGAAATCACTTGACGATTTATCAGAATATCCAAGTCTGGACACACTTCAAACTGTAATAGAAGATCTTTAAAATGTTCCCTGAATGTTAACAGGAAGTCTCTCGAGTACTTTCTGTCTCCTGAACAGTTACTGTTTGTCATTGGTAGAACTACTTGCTTCGTGTTAGTTGAAAGTTCAGCTGCATCTTCCCAGTCATCCGGTTCATTTGGGACATGCTTCTGAGTCTCTTTCAAGGAAGGCTTCTCTTCCACATCAGTACTGTCTTCTTTACATGGTTCTACAGAGTTTACATCTTGTTGCTTCTCTGGAACCTTATATGCATTATATAAATCACCAGTAGGAGCAGCTGCATCTGCTTTACTAAGACAATCCTTCAGCTTTTTCTTCTTCTTAAAGCCAACTGTCTTGGGTACATCACCAGTGTTTGTAATTTTATTGTTTGAAAAAGCATTCAAAGAACTTTTGGTTTCCTTTTCTGTCACTCTACCCAATGAATCCAACTTAGTGTCACTTTCAAGAAGCAAAGATGGTAACCGAGGAGAGGCAGCCATTTCTTCATGGTTACTGCTATTAGAAATTGGCACTTGAGCCCTGTCTTGCATATCCTGCTTCTTCACATTGGCAGTTGATGGTTCAGCAAGTCCAGTAATAATATCATGGCTGCTCTTGCATGTATCCATACAAGATTGTTCAGAGTCGACAATTTTATCATCAGATAGCAAACCTGATTGTTCTTCCATGACAGCCACGGCAGACACTGGGAGAAATGCTGGAGTTTCTGATCTCAGTTCTATTTGAGATGCTTCATCTGAATTTGTTGATTGCATAGTCACAACTAATTCTTCAGTCTTTTTGTCTTTAATAAGATTCTGATGATCAATTACTGTACCATTTCCGAGCTCAGCTTGCTGAGGCGTCATGCCGCCATGCTTCATTTTATCAAATTTAGCCTCCTCTTTAAGCAATATAGCTTTCTCATTTTCAATAACAGAATCAGCACAATTGTCTGGATTTTCATTCATGTTGACAGAAGATGAATTTTCAGACAATAAAGAATCAGAAATTACATTTGTCTCTTGTTTGGCTGGGAAAACCTCCTTTGGTGGGATTCCAGTATCTTCATTATCTCTATTTACAGATTGAATGGAATTACTGGAACTTACCATATTAGAAATGATTGCAGATTCAAGACTCTTCACATCTCTCATATTTGAATCTAATAGAGGCATAGGTTCCCTGGATGCTGAGTTGCTAGATGTTATTAGAGTATCATTACAAACAGTTGCATCCCCAACTTTCATTGGCTGTCCAACTTCCTTTGCAACAGATTTGTTCATTAATCCAGACATTTCTGTTATTTCTCCACCTGTCTGATCCAGGATCTCCAAATGTGATGTTGCATTACCTGGAACAATTTCATCCTTGGCATCTGAATCTTGTACAGATTCTGAGGCTCCTGAAGACAAGTCATTGCTTAACATCTTATCCACAGCCCATGAATGTCCTGACATCCCTAAAGATGAAAACTCTGTGTTAGACACATCCCCTGACAAACTCTTTGAGATTGATGTTTTATCAGCCTTTACAGGAATGCTTGTTGAGTTGGAGGGAAAGACAACTGCACCAGGCTCTGTGCACAAAGAATGTAAAACTGAATCTATGGCTTTTCTTGCCAACTCAGGCAAAGCACCTCCATCCACAGATTTAACAGTTTTCGGAGGAGCTGTCACTGAAGGAGCCATTGAGGTAGATAAACCCACTTCTGATGACTCTGTTCCCACTTCTCCTTTTAACTCAATCCGTGCATTTGAAGAACTTCGATGCAACGGTGGTTGTTGCTGCTTTTTATGTTTTACCTGACTCAAACCAAACTTACTTGCATCTGCAGATCCACACACCTCAGATGACTCTGCAACAGCCTCTACTTTTGACTCAACTTGTGCAATTGTCGAGGTCCGAGGTAGTGATGCCTGTTGTTGATACTTTTTAGGTTTGCTCTCCGATTTGGATGTCTTCTTTGAGTGTTCCTTTGTGGAAACTCCAACTGGTTTTACAGATTCACTTTTCTGCTCTTCAATAGGAGAAACAGCAGAACTACTCGACACATTACCATCTGTAGGGTTGCGTGTTGTTGTGGCAGGTATGTTCGTGAAGGTGCGCTTGGCTCCGACATCAGATTTTACAGATTCACTTTTCTGCTCGTCAGTAGCTTTAACAGCAGAACTAGCTGACACATTACCATCTGAATGGCTGTGTATTGCCGTGGCAGGCATGTTTGTGATGGAACGTTTAGTCACAACATCAGATTTGCTTACAGCTGGATTAACTGTGTCTTCCCTGATAGAAGCTGCAATTGCTGAAGAATTTGAACTATGGCCGCTTTGGGAAATTGATATTGTTGAAGACAATGTCTTCCCTTCTGAAGCCTTCACTGGAGCCAGGCTAGCTTCTGCTGTTTGAGGGGGCTGCTTTGATGTATCCACAGGTGGCAAATTTGATGCTAATGATGGGCGTACAATATTTGGCCTCACTGCTGGTGTAATCTTTGGAGGCTGATATACTGTCGGGTAAAAATTCATTTGATGCAGACCACCTATTGAAACAGGACCTGAATGTGGAGTACCATATTGAGGGAGTCCCCCAGGAAGAGACCCATCAGAAACTATGGCCATAATACCACTATCTGCTTGTGAATCAGACTTTACACTCTTTGGGCCAAACTTTATTTCTTCATGGATCTCAGGATGAGTGATCTTGATAGTACTGGTGCACTGGGGACCATACTGATTTGCCTGTGCAGCTGATACATATGAAGAGAGATGAGTTCCAACTGAACCAGGTACCTGAATGGGTATCGGGGGATTTATCTGGTGGTTTCCATGGATATACTGTTGAGATGGTACATGAGTCTGTTGAGGAATAATATGCCGCATGGGTTGTGGAAAACCTAAATCATGATGCAACATCCCTTGTGAATGCAAGGCACCTGCTGTCAGGCCCTGTGAACCAAAGACTTGCTGTTGGACTCGAGGCACCTGTAATGGATGCTGCAGTGACCGTGATCCAGGAGCCACACCCTGTGATTGCAATTGGGAACTTGGGGGATATATTCCTCTTGTCACAACCTGTGATTGCAATTGAGAGCTAGGTGCATGTAGTCCATGGGTTCCACCCAGTGGCTGCAGTTGGGAACTTTGTCCACGTGCAACTGGAATGGCACCCTGAGATTGATATTTATAACTCGGTGCATGTGGTTCTGCAGCCACGCCTTGAGATTGCAATTGGGAACTTGGTGCATGTTGTACTGAGGGTGCACCCTGCGATTGCAATTGGGAACTTGAAGGGCGTGGCACCGGTGCCACACCATGAGATTGGAGGTGAGAACTCGTTACACGTGATCCCGAGGTTGCACCCTGAGATTGAAGCTGGGAACTTGGTGGATAATTTGATCGCATTGGTAAAGTGGAAGGAATCTGACCTCCAGGAACATCTTGTGACTGTACAAAGGGAGGGGAGGCCTTTGGTCCTTGCAAAATTTTGTTTCCCTCAGTTTTCGTCTCTGAGGTACTTGCAACTTGCTTTGAAACAGCTGCACCCTGTTAGACACAAAGTAAACCCAAAATATTTTTTGTAATACACAAATCTTAAATAAAACATT
>VDFB02116973.1:0-19764 GCA_007258455.2 Sequoia sempervirens | reverse complement strand
GATTTAACCCTACAAAAGAAAGGTCTGCATAAGTCCCCAGAAGTAAATATAGACATATTACAATAAATCCACTATTGTCCATAATTATTTCATTGAATTCTTAGCAAGAAGAAAATCAACTCAAGCTAAGACAGGACCAACATCATATCAGACAGAACAAAAGATAAAACAAAAAGAACAAAAGAAACCCCAAACACAAAAGGAATAACAAAGGCAAAGAAACCAAAAGAGATAGGACCCATTTTTTCTAGAATAAAATGGGGTGGTTATGCAAGTCATAGCAATGGTTCTTTAAACCTTGGGCTTCCTATGTATAACTAGGGATGTATTTTGGGGTCTTTTGGTATAAAGTGTTCAGGAGGGCCTCTTTTCTTGACCATGCAGAAAGGAAGCCAAAGAGGTATTTTGGCCTGGGTAAAGAGGTATTCTAGGTGTCTTCTATTAACACTTAAGAAAAAGAAGCTAGGGGGTCCCCGACAACGGCGCCAAAAAGTGATAGGCTATCATTAGGTCCCATTACTTTAGAATATAATATTCAATTTGTCGACCGGGTAGTGTTCAAGGCAATTTGCAATAGAAGAAGTTCAGAGTATCTCCCTCAGGTTTTCTAACTTTTAAGAACAACTTAATGTTAATTCTAACTTCAAACTGTCTAACTATAAAACTACAAAGTAATTTATTCCTAAGAAAATAGAAAATGCTTGAACTGAAAGCATAAGAAAACTAATTTAGAAAGCATAATAACTAAATTGAAAAGCACATAAACAACTAAACTAAGAAGCTAAAAAATTATAAAAGTAGAAAAACTTATAGCAATCCATAAAACATTTTCTTAACAATAAAGATTCTAACAGTTAATAACAGAAACTACGGAAGTGAAAAGTAACAAATACTTTCTAAAATTTCATAACAGTAAACTTAATGATTCTCTACAAAACAACATTATAATAAAAGAAAACACTTATCTACTCCGTCGAGTGGCCAGCTGTGGGTTATCACATTCATTCACAGCTCACATTCACAGCTATTTCAGAAACACTTCTATCAATCGTAGTTATCATCCATAACTCATAACTCAAAATTTTTAGATAACAATCTCTTTATTCATAAACCTCAAAAACATTCTGACAAGTATAACATTACTTTTTCACTTATATCTTACTTCTAGAGATCATATCTTTTATAGAGAAACTGTAACTACATCCTATATTTCAGATGGTGTGGATAACCATTGAAAATATCTAAATAGATCTATGGATAACTCGTATGTCTTTAAACCCTATTACACAGTATTTAAGAGGCTCAAGTCGAGCCATAAAGTCTTTAATTCAAAGGATAACAGAAATAACAACTTTAAGAGCAACTACATCTTGGTCCATCACCCTGAAGTTCCGGAGCATATTTCCAGCGTATATCTTCAGCCTGTTCTAGAGCACGTGCCAGCTGGATGCTTCAATCTGCAACTTTGATTGACCGATTATTATCTACAAAACACTTAAAACAACCCATTAAATCTGTATTGGCAAAATACTTCAAGAAATCAAAAGAAATAAAGTTTATACAATTTCTCACTAAAAATTAAGCAATTATTTCTCCTAAAATTTAATTAATTGGCAGAGGATAGAGATTTTGCATGTATGAACTAGGTCTTTATGGTATTATCATGATGAGGTTATTTTTACCTCATCAATATCCACACATAATTAAATATCTATATATTCATTAAAGGATCTATATATATTAATAAATAATGTATATGTATATAAGTATGTCATAGTAACAAGATGCTCAAGCACACAATATATCTGTGCATAATTATGCATACATACGTACATCTACCTTTGTTTACTCATGTATGTATATACTCGTATGTATGAGTTATCATAAACTCATACATATATTATTATATATATTTATTAATTAATATATAAATATGACCATACAAAAAAAGAACTCATTCATAACACAAACACATACTCACATATTCCAATTGTGATCATTCAAAGACAAAAAACACAAACCTACACAAAACGTTCCCAAATCAAGATTGAAGATTACTTACCATTTCACGACTATCCTGGCTCGACTAGACCAACTAGGGTGTGAGTGTGTGAATGCTCAGTTAGGCTCATTAAGGATTACTAGACCAAGTTCTTCTCCTAAGTGATACTTCTCCTCTCTTTTAGAGCTTTGAACTATTCTTGCATTCAACTTAGTACATCATAACAATAGTTAGCCATTCACATGAAACATATTTGCATCATAAATCATTTGCATAATCAAAACATTAAAGTATTTACATTGCAATACACATTCATTCATTGCATTTTCCTTTAGTATAAAACATAATCATTACTTCAAAAGCAATAACATCTTAATGCATATCTCAATATTTCATTCACCTATTGAACATATTAAGGTCATGATTTACATTTATCATCATATTTACTCATGAAGGTAAAAGTAACCTAGTAACTAAGAGATAGGGTGTAACACTCTTCTTTATTTTATGAGCAATAGCATGATGTCTAGGTCTACGCTCTTTAGCATTTTTGTTTCTCTTTGTACAATTTTCAAGTTGTGATTGTGTAGGAGCAGTTTATCAACTATAGGTTTCTTTTCTTTTTGCAAGGGAGGAACGAAAGGAACCATGGAAGGTTGTTCAACCACTTTTTCTTTAACTTTATAAAATTGTTTGATCTTAGGAGGGACAATAGGACTTATTTGGTTATCTCTTGGTCTTTTACAGGAGATAGGTGAAGGATTTTCCATGGGTTGGTCTTGGTTACTTGGAAGGGATTTTGGTTCAATCATAGTTTCATCGATGATAGGAGGCTCAATTATGGGTTGAGGCATGTTGCTAAGGGATAATTTTTTTATGCACTTTGCCTTAAAATTTTGATAAGATTTGAAAAAGAAGTCCTCATGAGGCTTAATAGGTTCTAAGGTTTGGGTCAAAAGAAATCCAATGAGAAATTCCCACGGGAAGACATAGGATTAAAGCCACTATGATGCATAGTGAAGATCTCATTTCCAAATGGAAATTTAAAGCATTTATACATTACCGACGAGATTCCATGGAGTGTAGCCATGGGTAACCAAGCTTCACATAGAATTGGTCCGACAATGGGATGATGGAGAATGAGACATTCAATTTTTTTGGTCCAACTTTTAAAGGAAGAGTGATTGAACCTATCATAGGGCAAGAAAAACCATTATGTATTATGATCCATGTTTTCGGTTGTTCATAAGAATATTGATAAATTTCATGCACAAATAAGAATTCCTCAGTGATCAAATTCTCTACACACATGGGATCAATTAATATCCCATCAGTAGGTTTATCATTGATTCTTCCAACAATGTAAAGAGGACCATCGAGTGCACGTTTACTTATGGAATTTTGCGAGAAAGCATTATAAAGAGGCATTTTGTTTTGGCCCTTACGAGGTTGAACATCAATGAATAAAACCATACATTCTATGTCTCCTTCATTTTCATTTATATTGTCATTATTTATTTCTTCAAGTTTGTTAACATTCATCACACCATTCTTGACATCATTAGCTTTCACAAAAGAAACATTATAATTTGGCATGGGATTGGTAAAGATTTGCAAATTTTGGTTGGGTGGGGTAACAAACTTGTTTCCTTAATCATTAACACCACCAATCTAGATGCGATTAGAATCAATCAGGTCTTGCATAACATGTTTAAGATTCTTACATTATTTTGTATAGTGTCCATTTTGTTCGTGATAATGGTGTCATGCCCTAGATTTATCACGTAGCAAAGGAACACCACCTTTTTTTTTGTAACAATTACATATAAACACTTTTATTTGTCAACTGATTGTTGTTTGCAAAACTTTTATTACCATGTCATAACATCATTAATATCTACCTAACTCCAAAAATCGAGACCATTGATCTTTAATTCATTAACATGATAATAAATTTCCAAATTTATTTATTTTTAATATCATATATAATGTTATATATATTTATGTTTAGCTATTGTTTATTTAATTGATTATTTATTCTCTATATATTAGAAATATTAAATATTTTATTAATTTACTCTCATCAAAAATACTTCTATAGAAAAGACACATATAAAAATGAAATTAAACTTAAAGGTATATATTATATTACCTTTAAAAAAAATCTAAATACTTCTTAAAAAAAATTACGTGATATGAATAGTCTTAAGTATAAAATAAATTATTCTTCTTTTTTTTTTAAATAGAAAGGTAATACTCATATAGTATTTTTTATAAAAAGGGGAACATATGCCTTTTTTTTGACATTTGACTTATCCAAGTCATCATTTTCTTGCAAAAAGTTTTTATGGAGGTGAGTCATGATAAAGCATTCCTTTGTTTCTCATCAGATTTTATTTTAATGTTAGTTATCTTTACTTATACTTCAATTTAATATTTTACCCCAATTATATCAAGAGTATATACTCTCTATAACTGGGCATGAGGTTAATGGGAAGTTGCGGCATGTCCTTCCTAAAGTGCTTAGACAACCAAATATTCTCTAAAACGGGGCATGAGGTAAATGGGAAGTTGCACCATGTCCTTCTTGAAGTGCTTAGATGGCCAAATTCTCTCCAAAACTGGGCATGAGGTAAATGGGAAGTTGCACCCTGACCTTCTTAAAGTGCTTTGATGGCTAAACTAGCAATTTGGCCAACTGCAGCTGAAAATGAAGTATAGAACTACAAACTACATTATATCATGAATCGGTCCTAAACAAATGAAGCAATGAATACATAAAAGGACACGTCCAAAGTGAAGACCCTTGATCAGCTATAAGGAGAGTTCGATGCAAAATCTAAAGGCATTCAGGGAAAAAGAATTATAAACAAGGAAGATAAAAGGGAAGGAAGAGAAGATCAATAGGTTGTATAACCTATCAGTATAATTTATTATATATATTCAAAAAATAGGAATTCATCATATAAGTCAGCATATATTATTTATGATTTCAGATTTAGTCAATATTGTGATAGGACCATTCTATAGGTAGTAAAATATCAGTCCATCAACAAGTAATATCATTTGTATATCAGTCAGTAATCATCATGGCAGTCAAATCCAAAAATGCATCTCCATTCATGGAAGCTTAAATAATATAATATAATCAGATTTGAAGCATCTAGTATGAAAACAAGAATCAACCAAAGATCAATATCTGCAATGAGTATAAGATATCATATATATATATATTAAATATATATTTGATTAATAAAATAAGTTTAAGTATAATTATATATATACATCATTTCACATGAATGATTATTGAAAGATGGAAGTAATTAGAAATATATACATATATATTTATATAAAGTTATACACGATTACACAATAACGATGCTTGCAACAATTATTAAGCCTTACAATTATGACTCCTTAATATAAATAACTATTGTCATGCCCTATCTTCTAAACACTAAACCTTTTTGGCTATTTCTATAATTAAGTTTACACACTAGTACATCATTTACATAAGCAACATGTTAATACCGTGCCCAAATTTTAACCAATCCTAAATATTGATGCAGCCTAGGTGGCCAGAGCACTCCTCTTTGACAATTCAAAAGGTCTAAAATCAATTCCTTTCTCACAAAACCAATCTAGCTTGTTTTCCTACCTTTCACCTTATCAATCTAGTAGCATAGCAGACCCACTTTTCTCAATTTCTCTCACAAATTCCTCAAATGACTTTACAAGAAAATGACTGATCTAGATACCCATTAGGGTCAACTCTAACATACCTCAATCTCACATACAATTCTTTTGAAGCAACCTTCAGAAATCAAGCAAAATAAACTATTTTCAAGGCCAATTAGGCAAAATTTACAAAGGAACCACCTTTGAAACACTTCTCAAAACCCAAATCTTGATGGGGAAGCACTCACCTACCTAAGACAACACAAAATCCACAATCTTTAGGCCAAGACAAACCCTGGAACACCCAAAACTCAAAAACCCTCACTTCCTCCTATTTAAACTAGGGCTTATTGAAAAACTACACTCCACACCTTCTCAGACCTCAAAACTATTTCTAATAATTTTTAATAGCCCTATACATGCTCAATGATTCATGAGAAATTACTGCCCTTAAATATTTTACCAAACCCTAGCCAAGAACCTCAATTTTCATACATTTTCCTCACAAAACCAACAGGGGCAACAACTTTATCTCCCTTATTCTTTCTCCACAACTCAAAAAAAAATACTACCATCTATTATAACACCATAGGACCCATTACATGTATCACAAAAATTACAATTAGTGAATGGGTCCTTTTACATGATGAAAGTTCACAAAATCCCAAAACAGGGTACTCTCGGCTTGTTTTAGAAAAATAAGGAAAACTACCACAAACCTTAATAAATTTCCCTCAAACTTGCTTCAAAAGAATGTTAATTCATACCACTACAAGAAACATGGAATAATTGAACCACTTTGTGACTGTACGTTACCGTACAAACCTAGAAAAGATGAAAATTACAAAAAATTATTGAAAAAATAGTGAGAAACTTTATTGCTTTCCTTAAAATCCAACAACCAACCATTAAAATGAGATTCAACACCTTTTTAAAGGTTTCTCCACCCAATAAAACCAACAAAACAACCTTTAACTAAATTTTGAATCCCCTTATGATCGTTGGAGTGCAATATTGCACTTTTTTACATATTCTTGTTAACAAAATTTTTGTTCCTTTTGTATTATTTTGCTATTTGACCCTCCTAGACATCTAAAACATTATTAATGGTCTATTTAGACCTTATTGAACCCAAAACATGACCTTACATGTAAAAATCAGCATTACATCTACCTAGATCTCTTTTGTCATCATTGACAATTTCTTGACATGTTTGGCATCATTCACAATATGGATCAATAAGACACCAAAGTTACCATTTACATCAAGAATGGCCTTCTTAGACCTTATTTAGACCCAAAAGAATCAAAAAATTAAATTCTAACACATAGACTCAATTCTCCGTGAAATAACTGAAAATAAAGCATTGAAATGATTGGTGCTCCTACACCAAATATTTAATTTATCTTCATTTCCTAATGATTGAGTTCACAATGAAGTTCGCATTTGACCACCTAGATCATTCTACAAGAACATTTACAATTACCCTATGCATCCTACATCATATAACTCCTATGAAAAGTAAATTACATAATCCATCAAATTGACTTGACTAACTATACTAATAGGGCTTAGTGAAGGAAACACAATGGTTAGCAACTTAAGCATGTATAGTTGAGCCTTACATTCCCCTCCCCGTAGAGTAGATTTCCTCCTGGAAGTCTCTAAGGTTTAGGAAATAGACTCCTAATATGGTTGTGCACTTAATTTGCTAAATATGTCAATACTTATTGTTATATTCTTGAACATAGTCAAGGTACTCAGATGAAGTACAATTTAGATAGTTCCTCTACCATGCTAACAATCTTGTACTATAAGGAAAGTACCATACCATATACTATATTATCCATTCAAATCACAACACAACATTTTTAATTTTCACACAATTTCTTAAATTAATACCACGATCATCTAAGGTGAGGTAACACATATGTATATAAGATCAACACCAATAACATATAATTTAGTAGCCCCATTTATCATTATTCCACATACAATGTTAATTTAAACTAATACATTTTCAAAGCACGTTACACTCGATAATCCCTCTTTGTAAGGAATAATTAACATCATCATTGGTTAACATACAACACTAATTTTCAGCTAAGACATCTTTGAATTTTAATTGCACTCCTCAATCATTTTCCAAGGTCCACTTAATATCATCTCACTACACATAGTACCTAATTAGCCAATATCACATACACTTGTTTTTCACACATACATCACAATTAACCACACAAGAGTCACATCACAAGGCTAACACAATGGGTTTTATGAGGATGAACTATATAAAGTGCCCATGAAAAGTCTACAATACCATTTTATTGCATTGTAATCAAAAATATTGAATAGAAGCAAAGTAATTGTGCCAACACTATGTACCATACCATCATGTAACTCTATATTTGATGAAGCTATATATCATAATGCCACAAACATAGAAAAAAATAGGGAGGAATGGATTATGACTGTCCCATGTACTGGTCCCATTTGCATTCCCATCCTCACAATAAGATTCCCTAGGCCATCTACTCCCCTATACGACCTACCAAGGATCCCTCTTGGATATGGTAGTTTACATAAATCACATTACAACATATGAGCCAACAGTTATAAACCATAAAAATAAGCCTCAAATAATGATGTCAAATCAATAGTGTAAGATCATAACCCAAAATCATGATAAAAATATCATATAAGAATATCTAAAATTCAACAATTCAAATGGGAAGTGGTGCAACAATACAATCAAGAAGAAAAAATTAAGTATGTCCTTGAGGCAAACAGGTCGAAATGCATCTTAAATGGCTAAATAGCCTAACATTCAATTTCGACACTGATGGCTTATATAATGAAGACAAGTCACCAGTAAATAAAATAACAATAAATCACATTTTACAAAATTACACATCACATGCACTATGTGACTTGCATAAAGCCACCCAAGGGGAGGAGGGGAATAGTGATCTCAAACCACATGACATATATTTACAGTAACATGCAAATCATGGTGGTCTCAAACTGCATAATAACATAATAACCATATCTTGAATAATGAGCATAGTCCCACACAACACATGACTTGCTAAATAACCACTCCATAAATCCTCTTCCATGAGTATCCCATATGTAAGTAATCCTAAGATCATTTTACGGCACCAAGCTTATCCACCACTGTTTTCCACCACACCTTCACTGTTATAGCCATGTCCCATTATCTTTGACCATAATATTACTTTCATGTGCCTCATAATTAATTAATTAATTATTTTTTGTGGCACTAATTGTTAATTTAGGCATGTCCCTATAATTCTGAGCTCTTAATCCCACAATTAACTTGATGAAGTTCATTTCATGGTTTTACCCTGATGAACTATAGCTATTACAAGGTTACCATATGCCTACTAACTAGCTCCAAATGTCATTAGTCATCCCAAAAGTTTGAACTAATTTAACAATCACATCCTCTAATTACCAAATGTTGACCCAACCAAGAGTAGAAGTAAATCCAACCCAAGACACTTCATAGATCATCCTCTAATAACAAATGGTAGCAAAGGAAACAAAAGAAATGAAACAAGTAATGGTAGCACATATGAATCACTAACAGATCCATAAAGAGGGGGAGATGAGGAAAGACACTCTCCAAATGACAATGAGGGCCATATAGTAGCTCTCCTTGCCCCTAGATAGATAAGGGCCACACAATATCTCACCTTATCCTGGGGAGTGAGGGCCACACCATTGTTTAGCTCACCTCAACTCAGCTAGGTCATAATGATGGTCTTCTCCTACCCACTCGACCCCTAATTACACTAGCGGACTCTTCTCTCATAGGAGTTGTTGAAACTAGGGGATACACCAACATGAACTACACACACAATTTACCCTACCCAAAACATATAACCAATTTTAACAATATTTGGGAATGTACACATTAATGTAATGAAAAGTATACATAGGTAGATTGTACTAGACGTCTACATCACCCTTATACCAAGTTGAATACTATGTATCATACTCTAGGGTACACCAAAGGGTTTAATTGGTTTATCCACATCTCACCACACACAATCTCTATAACATTCATGACCCATCACAAGAGTAATGTTTCACTCGACAATGGTCCCCCAAATTCACCATTTCTTTTTCTACTACTAAATCATGTTGTAAGGGAAGGTCATAATTAATACAGAAGTTCACCACAATTAAATAATAATAGTAATTTTTTTTGTACTCCTTTTTCCTTAGATACATATAAAATCCACATTTTTTTATATATTCTAATGCTAAATCATCTAACACAAATCATAATTCACATTTCCATAGCCAAATTTTCCTGATTTCCTATACTACCAGGATGCATGCATAGAAGTAGGAATTTCATAGGAATTTTGATTCTAGATGATTTTATCTTTTATTATGATAGTGCACAAGATTTTGTTTTATTCACATATAAACACCAACAAAATAGAGAATAAAGCACAATAACATTTTTTATATTACATGCATAATCTAATTGCTTCTATCTTAATCATAATTGAAAAATAATTCATTACTCTTTTACTAAAAACCATCAATTCTATATATATTCACAAATTTATGTACATGTTTTCTATATGTAAAAGAAATAAGAATTAATAAGTACATAACTAACAATCACACATGAGAAGAGAATGTTCAAGCAATATATTGTTTTTCCTAGCCAAAGTTTGAATTCAAACAATTTCTCTACCCAAGAGATTTCTTCAAGTTTTCTATTACTTTAACTACCTAAGAATAATTGTTCACATACTTATAAATTCTTTTGAGAAGTCTTATAGCTCCCAATGTTCTTCTCGAAATGGAAAATTTTCCTTCTAAAAAATATTTAGATTTCTTAGATAACACAAGGGTTTTCAAGTTATTAACTTCATTATTTATACAATCAACCTACTAACTGTGCAAGGTAAGTTATTTTGCACTTTGTTTATTTTGAAGGGAATCCTTAATATCCTCTAGGTTTGGTCACCATTTTAAGCTATAGGGAAACTTCAAGGGTTAAGTGTTTAAATTGTTTGAGGTTAGAACACGATAATCCTTTATCCTACACAAACTATAACTACATATGTATATAATCCCTATAATGGAAACTTATTTATTTTTTGTATATGACATCCTCAATCCTTACAAGGCTTCCTTCTAGGACATGAAAATATGTTCAATTGCAGACAAGGTAAGAACTATGAGTTTCTAATGAGTTCCACCTTAAGCTATAGTATTAAGAGAGGCCTATCCTAGTCAACTAGAATCTCTTGGCAAGATGATCACACTTTAAAATTAGCAATCACACCTCTTAATCTTTCAAGGCCATAGAAAAGTAAAGGAATTAAAATAGATTTTAAAAGAATTCCACAATAACAATCTACATTACAAAATTTATAATTTCTTTCAAATTCTTAAAAGGTATTACTAAAATATTACTTTTATTTGAGGTTTATAATCCTCCTCAACGTTACCTCTATTTCCACACTTCATTCATTTAAATTTTAAATTTCCTAAGAATTTGGGCATACCTTTTGAGTCGAACATATCATTTTCTCTTAGTTAATTTTAACTTCATCTGCGACTTTAGTAATATTATAACAAGACACTCTAGTGGAGATATAAACAAATTTTCTCCTAACACTTTTGCATAGATAAGTATCCTATAACAACTCAATATTAGAAGAGATGCCTCTAGTTTTAGGTTAAGATTTTTAAGACATTAGGTAAGGAAAATTATGATTATCCTTGACCCTTATTCTATTAAATCAAGTTGATACTTCCTTCTCTCTCTTTTTTTATTCATTTTTTTTATAGTGAAACATATCACATTTACCATTTTATCATCGCATCATTTGTTCTTTCAAGTGTTACTACCAATGTAGTGTCCTTTTTTTTTCAAATGGTGTTTTCAAGGGAACATAACTAATTGAGGTATTGTAGATGAAAATCATTCTATCTTAAGCTTATATATTTCAAGTATATAGGACTAGTTGGCAATAATGTAAATTGTGCAGTGATAATGTTTTCTAAGGGTTCTTATAAACCATGCATTTAAGTACCTCCTATTTGTTAATCCATGCTCAAGTTACTATTTCTCAACATTTATGTCATATTATAGTAATACGATATTAATAAAGTTTTCAATAAAAAATATTTTCTAATGAATCACTACTGGTCTTGAATTTCTTAGCTACTGTGGTTAGTTTTGATCTTTAGATGTATTTATAAGTTCCACCATAGGGGGGTAGGTAATAATATTTTTTTTTAAGTTTCATATAAGGTGGGTTCTCCAAGGTTATTTATTTCAATCCTCTTTACAATCAGAGTCAACACGTGCAACATCACATGCATGAATAAATCCTTAGAGCTCCCAGTGTTGCAACCTGGATGCTCTGATACCTCTATGTCATGCCCTAGATTTACCATGTAGCAAAGGAACACCACCCCTTTTTTTGCAACAATTACATATAAACACTTTTATTTGTCAAATGGTTGTTGTTTGCAAAACTTTTATTACCATGTCATAACATCATTAATATCTACCTAACTCCAAAAACCGAAACCATTAATCTTTAATTCATTAACATGATAGTAAATTGCAAAATTTATTTATTTTTAATATCATATATAATGCTATATATGTTGGCAACACAAGGGAAAACAACTGAGAGGGGGGGTGAATCACTTATCATAGAAATTATACAAATTAAACTTATTCTTAGATCTGATAAATAAACATGAAAGCATAAATCATCATCACATCAAAAACATACATAAGACCAAGATTTTTACATACTGGAAACCAGCCAGAGGAAAAACCACAGTGGAGGTTAATCCAAAAGATTATACTCTATTAAAAGTATTATAAATGGGAATGCACATGCATTTAGGCACATACAAACTCACTACTCAAATAAAAAAGGCCTACTACCCAAAAGAAGACTCACTATCTTATAGTCACATTTGGATTACATCCAAAAGATTTTGAACTGAGAAAATAGCATCTTCTAATGCCTGATTATAGTTCCAATTTAGCACATAAACACTTTCATATGCTCACTCTTCTTCATGTTGGATGTTGTGGATTCTCAGTTTGTTGATATGTGGTTGTCATTGAAATATCAACACTATTAGCATTTGAGGTGTATCCAATTGTTGTATATATCAAGGATATTGAGAAAATTGTAAAAGTGTTATGTGTTCGATTGGTATCTTGAGGAGTCAAAGAAAGGCATTGTGTTATGTATGCTGAAGATTAGCTAATGTGGATTAAAGTATTTAATGTTGAATGTTTCTAGATCATCTACTAGAATTTTCAGAGTTCCATGTGAAGTTTTGAGTATGTTGTGTTCTAACAGTGCTTTGTTGGTCTCTGTCAGTGTTTATGAATGAAGTTTGTATAATTCTTGTTATTTGAGTTGTTGTGGATGCTTCTCTGTTGTTTCTTGGTGTTCTATGGTGTCTCTAGATCATTCTCAATCTTTGTGGTGTGTCCATATTATTTAGAGAGTTCGTGGTTGAAGATCTTTTGTGCACATGTTCGGTTTCTCTTGCTCCTGGATGACATGTTGGTGATAGTGTGTTGTGGATCTTCGAGGTGAAATTAATTTGAGTCTTCTCACATTGGAGATGTTAATTTGGGTCTTCACTATGTTGTGGCTGACCTTGGTGGATTCACATTAAAAGTTTATTTGTTGAGTTGGGCCGACATTGAAAATAATTGAAAATATGTTCTATTTTCCTGGCCGACTAAGTTGAATTGAAATCCTATGTAGCAGATATATAAGGATGATTAGATCATTGTTGAAGGTTCTTATTCATGTGCTCCTATGTGTATATGTGTGAATATCATTCCATTGCATAGCAGTGTGTGAAGAAGATTATGCAAAGTGCAAATAAGTGTTGAGCTTAATTGGAACTGTAATCAGGCTTAGAGAAGAAGCTATTTTCTTAGTTCACAAATCTTGGATGGTTTTAATCCAAACCCTATTGTTGGAAAGTGAGTCCTCTTTTGTAATTGAGCAGTGAGATCTAGGTAGTGTTCCTGAATGCATGTGCATTCCCTTTATTATTTTTTTATACTTCTAGCAGAGTATAATCTTGTGGACTAACATCCACCGTGGTTTTTCCCCAATAGGATTTCCATGCAAAAAAATTGTGTTATTTGTCTCTCTGATGTGTTGATTGTTATGGTTAATTGCTTATTGATTAGATCTGAAACTAAGTTAAGATTAAGAAGAAAAATTTTAGTTTCTATTACAACTGATTCACCCCCCCTCTCAGTTGTGTGTCCTTGTTTTTCCAAAAATTGGTATCATAGCAGGTTCCTCTGAAGAAAGTCTAATAGATTGAGGTGATCCGAGATGGCAACAACATTAAGAAGGGAAATCCTAGATTTGATGGTTCTAACTATTCACTATGGAAAGTTAGGATGCAATGCCACTTAATGTGTATTGGTGATGTTATCTGGAAGATTACTAAAAATCAATATGTTATTCCTCAGAATGGTCCCTCTATAGCTGATGAGATCAAAGACACTGAAAGAAATGTCAGGGCTATTGAAGCTTTGGTGAGTGCCCTAATAGATTCAGAGATGGCTAATGTGTTAGGTTTGAATACAACTCATGAAATGTGGATGAAACTGGAAAATTTTTATGAAGGAGATGTACAGGTGAAGATGGCTAAGCTACAGAGCTTGAAAGGAAAGTATGAGAATCTGAAGATGGGTGAAGATGAAAATATCACTTCTTTTATGCATAGAGTAAATGAGATAGTGATGGGTATTACATGTGCCGGTGGTTCTGTGGATGAGGATGAAATTGTGGCTAAAGTACTCAAATCCTTTCCTCCCTCCTACAAAATGAAGGTTCATGCTATTGAAGAGTTCAGATCAGTAAACAAGTTGACAAGAGATATGTTGATAAAGAAACTTCATGCTTTTGAGATAAGCGAGTTTGGTGAATCCACACCAAAGAGTGAATCTACATTCAAGGATACTGTGTCTGGAAGTAACAGACAAAGATATAATCTAGGAGAGAGTTCTAGGAAGGTATCCAAGTATGATGGAGAACTAAAACAACTTGAAGATAAAGAAAGAGAAGTAGAAGAACTGGAAGTGATGATTGCAAAGCAAGAAGGAAGAGGAAAAGGTAAGTATGAAGATGTATTACCTATTAAATGTTTTTCATGCAGTAAAATAGGTCATTTTTCATCTAGATGTCCTAAAAGAGTTCCTAGATCTAAACCTAAGAAGTATAGATTCATGAAGAGATGCTACTTTGCTAAAGAAGTAGTGACTGATGAAGAATTTGATAAAGATAATGGAAAAGAAGATGATTGGGCTATCATAGCTACCATTGAAACTAATATTGTGGCTACTGAATCTACTAAAGATGAAAAAGATCTTGTAGCTCAAGTTGAAGAAAAAGATGAGTGGGTAATTGATAGTGGATGCTCACATCATATGACTGGTGATAAAAGAAAATTTGTGAGTCTGGAATAGTATGATGGTGGAGTTGTAAGATTTGGAGATAATAATGCTGGTGTAATTTGTGGCAAAGGATCTATTTGTCTTGGTGGTAAAGATAACACTGATGATGTCCCATATGTTAAAGGGCTCAAGCACAACTTATTGAGTGTTGGATAAATGGTTCACAAGGGATATGATCTATAGTTCAAAGATAGAAGATGCAAGATACATAGAAGTTCCAGAAACCTGATTGCAAGAGGCAAACAAACACAAGGTAACATTTTTCATTTGAATGCTGCTAGTGGAAGTTGTTTGATTACTAAAGTAGATGAAAGCTGGTTGTGGCATAGGAGATTGTGTCATGTAAATTTTGACAACATTATCAAGATAAGTTCTTTCAAAGCAGTAAGAGATCGGCCTAGATTAGTAAAGCCTGCTAATATAATCTGCAAGGAATGTTAGATGGGGAAACAAACTAGAGTCTCCTTCTAGAGAAAACATTTTCATTCAAATAATTTGCTAGAGTTGTTACATATTGACTTTTTTGGTCCCTCCAGAGTCAGAAGTAGTCATGGGGAAATGTATTTTATGTTGGTTATTGATGATTATTCTAGAATGATTTGGGTTTCTTTCTTAAGAGAAAAATGTGAAGCATTTGAAAAGTTCAAAAGTTTCAAGGCTATGGCTAAAAAGGAGAAAGGTCTAAAATTCAAGTGCCTGAGATTTGATAGAGGTGGTGAGTTCATTTCTAAGGAATTCAATTCTTATTGTGAAGAGCATGGAATTAAAAGACAGTTATCTACTCCCCAAACCCCTCAACAGAATGGAGTTGCAGACAGAAAGAATAGAACAATTTTGGATGCTGCCAGAAACATGATGATGGAAGGAAATGTGTCTCAAATGTACTAGAGTGAAGCGGTAAGTTATGTTGTGTATACCTTGAACTGCGTGAATGTGAATGGAAATTATGGTAAGACCCCTTATGAGTTATGGTTTGGTCACAAGCCTACTATTAAGTATTTCAAGATATTTGGAAGTAGGTGTTATATCAAGAGAGATGATGATATAGGAAAATTTGATGCTAGAAGCGAAGAAGGGATTTTCCTAGGTTACTCTACTAAGAGCAAGGCATACCTGTGCTATAACAAAAGACTGAGAAAGATGGTTGAAAGTGAAAATGTCAGAGTTGATGAGGACTCTATCAAGTCGTCCAGACAATGCAGTTATGATTTAGATGAAGATAACACAAGTCAAGAAAGAAGCACTCAAACACCGAATCTACTTCAAATTATTCCATATGTTCTGGTGAAGCAACCTCGATCAGTTCCGATAAATCAAGTCAGTCAAGAAGCTCAGACAAGTGCAGAGGCACAAACAAGTAGAAGTGTAGAAGAAAGATCTGAAGAATCAGAAGATCAAGTAAGTCCCAAAACTCCAAGGTATGTAAAGTTGAATCATTCTGAAAATCAAATCATAGGAGATAAGAGTAAAGGAGTGCAAACTAGAAGAAAAATTACAGAAGAATATTGTCTGATATCTAAGATTGAACCAAAGAGTGTCACTGAAGCCTATCAAGATGAACATTGGTTGGAAGCTATGAAGGAGGAGTTGACATAGATTGAAAAGAATGATACATGGCTAGTGGTTCCTAGGCCTAAAGTCAAAAATGTGATTGGTACCAAATGGGTATTCAGAAACAAGCTGAATGAAGAAGGTGAAGTGGTTCAGAATAAAGCAAGACTGGTATGTAAAGGCTATTCTCAAATGTAAGGTATAAATTTTGAAGAAACCTTTGCCACTGGCAATTGAAGCTGTGAGATTATTTCTAGCTTTTGTTGCATACAAATACTATAAAGTTTATTAGATGTGTGTGAAATTGGTAGTTCTGAATGGAGAACTAGAAGAAGTGTACATCGAACAACCAGATGGATTCCAATTGATAGATAAAGGAGATATGGTTTGTAGACTGAAGAAAGAACTGTATGGACTTAAGAAAGCCTCCAGAGCATGGTGTGCTAGATTAGACAAATATCTATTGAAGCTTGGATTCACAAAAGGTACTACTGATAGCAACTTATATTTCAAATTAGATCATGACAAGGAGTTGATTATAGAAGTTTTTTTTTATGATATCATTTTTGGAAGAGATGATAATCTATGCATGAAGTTTGCTGATGAAATGAAGAGTGAATTTGAAATGAGCATGATTAGTGAGATGAAGTTCTTTCTGGGATTGCAAATTACACAATTGGACCAAGGGATTTTTATATCTCAGTCCAAATATGTGAAAGAGCTACTAAATAAGTTTGGAATGGAAGACTCCAAACATATTGGTACTCCCATGGTGACCAAATGTAAGCTGACAAAAGATGATGATTCTCCCAAAGTGAATCAAACTTGGTACATGTCAATGATCGGTGGATTGCTCTATCTAACTCAGACTAGACCAAACATAATGAATGTTGTATATATGGTGGCTAGATATCAAGCTGATCTAAAGGAATCACATGTGACTGTTGTGAAGAGAATTTTCAGATATCTGAAAGGAACAACCGACTTTGGACTTTGGTATCCAAAGGATGATGATCTTACTTTGTGTGCATACACTGATGTGGATTGGGCTAGTGATGCAGATGACAAGAAAAGTACTAGTGGTGGAGCCTTCTTCCTAGGGAAGAAGTTGGTGTTGGTTGAGAAAAAAGCAAAATTCAATTTCTCTATCTACTACTGAAGTAGAATACATTGTTGCTAGAAATAACTGTACTCAAGTGATATGGATGAAATAGATGCTAAAAGATATCAAGGTGGTATACAATGAATCTATTGCCATATACTGTGACAATTCAAGTGCAATAAATATCTCAAAGAATCTGAGACTGCATTCTAAGACCAAACATATATCAATAAAGTTTCATTCCTTGAGAGAGAAAGTGAATGAGAAAAAAGTCAGATTGGAGTATGTGCCTACCAAATAATAGATTGTAGATATATTTACTAAGCCATTTCTGAAGGATACTTTTGAGTATCTCAGAGGAATGCTAGGGTTAATCACCCCTCCTGATAAGAACTAAAGATGCATTTACTTGCATCAATCCGATAGCTTCATTGCTATATTCTGATCTAGATTGATGTTTTCATGGCCGCTACTCAGGGGAAGTAGTCAGATGTGTGGAAATGTGGCTTAGAGTGTGTGTTGTGGAAATTTGATGGCTACCTTTTCCATTTATGTCAAAGGGGGAGAAGTGTAGTGTGAAAAACCTTTCTAAGGAGAGAAGTCTTGTGGAGAAGTACAGGAGAAGAAGTGAGTGTGTTGGGTTGATGGTGTATTTTTCACATCATGTGTTGCCATCAATGAAAAAGGGGGAGATTTTTGGATGTTGTGGATATGGTTGCTGATATGTGATTTTCATTGATTTCAACACTATTAGCATTTGGTGTATCAATTGTTGTATATGTTGAGGATATTGAGAAAATTGTAAAAGAAAGTGTAATGTGTTCCCAGTGGAACTGTGCAGGTCAAGAAGGTGTTTTGTTTTGTATGTTGAAGATTAGATAATTTGGATTAAAGGATTTAATGTTGAATGTTTCTACATCATCTACTAGAAGTTTCAGAGGTCTATGTGAAGTTTTGAGTATGATGTGTTCTCACAGCGCTTTGTTGGTCTCTGTCAATGTTTCTAAATGAAGTTTGTGTAATTCTTGTTATTTGAATTGTTGTGGATGCTTCTTTGTTGTTTCTTGGTGTTATATGGTGTCTCTAGATCATTCTTAATCTTTGTGGTGTGTCCACATTATTCAGAGAGTTCATGGTTGAAGATATTTTGTGTGCATGTTTAGTTTCTCTTGTTCAGCTAGCATATTTGTTGAGTGATAAGCGTGTTATGGATCTTCAAGGTGAAATTGGTGAGTCTTCCCACATTGGAGATGTTAATTTGGGTCTCCACTATGTTGTGGCCAACCTTGGTGGATTCACATTAAAATTTTATTTATTGATTTGGGCCGACATTGAAAATAATTGAAAATATGTTTTATTTTCCTGGCCAACTAAGTTGAATTGAAATCCCATGCAACATATATATAAGGATGATTAGTTCATTGTTGAAGGTGCTACTTCATGTGCTCCTATGTGTATATGTGTGAATATCATTTGATTACAGAGTAGTGTGTGAAGAATATTGTGCGTAGTGCGAAGAAGTGTTCAACTTAATTGGAACTATAATCAGGCTTAGAGAAGAAGCTATTTTCTTAGTTCACAAATCTTGGATGGTTAATCCAAACCTATTGTTGGATAAGCGAGAGTCCTCTTTGCAATTGAGCTCTAGGTGATGTTCTGAATGCATGGCTGCTATTATTCTTTTATACTTCTAGCGAGTATAATCTTGTGGACTAACATCCAGGTGGTTTTCCCAACAAGATTTCCACACAAAAATTTGTGTTATTTGTCTCTCTGATGTGTTGATTGTTTATGGTTAATTTCATATTCATCAGATCTAAGATTAAGTTAAGATTAAGAAGAAAATTTTTAGTTTCTATTAAAATTGATTCACCCCCCTCTCAATTCTGTGTCCTTGTTTTGCCAACACTT